>JANHGN010022473.1:54094-76875 GCA_024605025.1 Megaceryle maxima | reverse complement strand
CTCTGCTTTCTTTATTGGAAATGTGGGATAATTAGGAAGAAATTCCAGAAATCAGAATTTTTTACGTATTTCCAGCATTCTGCATAGTATCAGCAATTTTTATTGCTTTTCTTTTCCCAGTTAGCTTGCTAATGAGATGGATAACTTGTTTTTGACCATCATATCAGTCCTTGTCTGAAGATGCTAAAATGTAGAAACTCAACCAGTACATTTTATTAAAAAAAACCAAACCAAACAAAACAAACAAGAAAATAGAGAAGTCTTCTTCCTGGTGTACTATGAAGACAATGCTTCTTGTTCTGCATTTCCATGATAGATTGAGTTCTTCAATACATGATATTTTCTCTCCATGAAGGCACTTCTGCATAGCAATTAAGTAACTATTGTTCTTTTTTTGATGAGCAAAGTGAGCTCGTTAAGTCTTTTATTATAATAATTTTTCAGTCCTAAAATCACTTCAATTTTCAAAAGTGATCAAAGGTTGGCTGAACCCTGGTAAAAAATCATATGCCTCTTCTGTGTTGCACCTCACAGTACTTCATTCCTTTATTTCCATAACAGTGCCAGATGAACTGCTTGAAAAAACATTTTAAGGCATTATCATTAACATGAAATAAGCTGCCACATTGACACAATGGATGATGTAGTTTTTACATTGAGTTTAACTTCGTTCTATTGAAATTAATGGAAATCTTAATACTTTTAATGCCAACAGAATTAATCCAATATCGAGCAGTTATGAAATTCCTAATTTAGATGTATATCTATTCTAAGGTCCTAGAGGAAATGTAGCAGGTCAGATACAGTTTCATAGTGACCGGTGCTAAATATTGACATTTGATGTATTGGAAACCTCAGACAACTTACCTTCCATGTGATCTATAGCCTTGTCTCCTTAATTAAAAACCATTATACTAATGAATAATATTGCTTTGATTTTAGTGGGTTTTGGATCTGACCATGGCTTTGAGAGCTAAACAGATCACAAAGGACTTGATATCTCAGATGATCTATAATGTATTCCGTGGGTAAGCCAGGGGTATATAGCCTAGGAATATCAAGATTCAGCCTCTTTGCTGCTTGCAGTGTGGCAGAAGTCAATGGAAGTGTACCTAGTTATTTGAATAGTCACATGACTGAGCCCTGTAGGTTTCAGCTTTTAAAAAACAGCTTAGTTAAAGGTTTTAGTGGAGGAGCTATTGCTTTGGTGAAAAAGGAAACTGATCTAGATACCTTCTATTTTTCAAAAATAATACAAAGAACAGAGACAGGTTTTCACTTTAGAGAAAGGATGTCAAAGAAAGTGGAGCACTTGGGCAGTGCATGTGTGACAGCTCTCTGTTCCTCGGTGTCTTCGCTGAGCCTGGAGAAAATGTTACATTTGATATTGACATACTCTCTTGAGTATGATTGGTGGTATCTTTTGAAAGTTTTGAATTTACTATAAAGTGTATTGGGAAGCTAGAGAAATTTTTCAAAGAGAGTATATACATGTGTGTGTTTGTGCATGCAAAGGTCTGTCAGTCATTCCCAGTTTGAGGTGATAAGTGAGAAAGATAAATCACTCAAATAGAGGCATTGAGGAAGAGGCAAAATTAAGAAAGATCATTTTGTCGGCAGCACTTTTAACTAGCTGGTGATGATAGGGCCCTGTGAAAAGCTCTGAAATGAGCAGATTGCAGTAGTAACACCAAGAAAGATGCAAGTAGAGGATGCACCTGTAAGGGCAAAAAGAGAGTGATGAGACTATACATAATTCAGGGGAAAAGGTAACAGAATTTAGCCATGGTTTAGCCACATAGGGAAAAGGTAGTGAACCACATGTTGCAAGCCTGAGTGATGTGGGAGTCATCAAACATATCAGAGCAAATATCAGGCCATATAAGGTGGCAGGCCCCATCTTCCTTTCTCTACAGTCCTTAACAAATTAACGTCTTCCACAATCCTGAAAAAAGATTGAATAAGAATAAGGAAGCAAACCTCTTACTCTTCCAATTTGGCTTTATTTACTTGCTTTCTTTTGTTCACCTAATAAACCACAATGACCTTAGTGCAGGATGTCCCTGGAGGAATTAAGAACTGATTTAGACAAAGGTTTTCTGTTAGACTTGTCGTATTGACATAGGAATGATGGTGATGAAAATAACAGTGTTCATTCCAAAGAGGATTTTAACAAGTGTCTTTCCCAATAGTTGAGCAAAGGCTGCACACTTAGAAAGGAGTCTAGAGGTGGGCTGTGCAGCTGGTAGGAAGTAGTTTGGCTAAAACCTTTCTAATTTAATGAATACCTTGATGAAATCCCTGTCTTCCTTTGCAGACCATCACATACTTAAAAGTACACTTAGCCACATTTTATGTAGACTTTATTATCGCAGAATTAATAATTTTAGTGCACTGTCAAAAGGAATGAAGAATAATAAAGTGAAATTTATAAAAAAGAAAATTCCTTTTACTTTATTTTTTAGAGTGACACTACAGAGTGCTTGATAATTGTTATTTTTAAACCACACTTCAAAAAGTTTTAGCTTTGCCAAAAAAATGTCAGATTTTTAAAAAGAAGATGAAAATAACCAATATTTTGGTTTGAAGACCTCTGAATACATTTTGGAAAGGAAATGTCATTTTCATAAATGGTAAGTACAAAGTAAATGAGAATTTATTATTATTAATTTTAGTATTAAGTGCGTTTTAAAGTCAAAGACATTGGCATTGGTTTATGAGTGAGTTTTCTCCCCATGTAAGACTTTCTATACATTTTTTGCTAACAAGGTTTTAAAGTTCATGTGTGTGTGCTTCTATTGCTGCTTCAATAGCTTTTGGGAATTTAGTGAAGGTTTTAGCAGATATAAACAGCAGAATTGTAGTAGACTATGTGAGGTTACAGTGTTTCTTAAATGTTATAAATACTCTTAAAACTAAAACTACAGCAAGAACTTCATAAGCAGTTTTAATTTATAAGCAATTTAAATTGTTTATGTGTAAACATAAACAACTAATACGTTTGACTGTGACTGTGAAAAGTACTCCACAGACTGATGACAGTTTGGAGCTCTTGCTTCAAAGCCTTGTTTTCTGGATTTTAAATTGTTTTTCCTGCTCTTTAGTACAACTATTCTCCTGATTTTTCATGAGACCATGTCCTCCCTACAATTGCTCTAGTCTTCCCATTTTCCTCCTCAATCCTTCAGGAACTTAAAAGCTCAAAATTTTTCATGTTTCAGCCATAAATGTTTTTTGTCTATATGTATGCCCTTCCATTTTCTTTAATATTTTCTTTAAAAATGAACTCAGAATAGAGTACCTATTGAAACATATACATGAGAAAACAATACAACTCATGCTATTAAGGGAAAACAGACACTAATTATGTTCCTCTGCCTACTTCTGATAACAAGGAGGAAGAGATTTAATTTACATAATCTATGTCCTTATTTAAATGTGACTAAAAACAAGGTATGAGGGCCAAACACCTGAGAATTGCTAGCAATGCTCTCCAGGTAGAAGAATTTATATTCATAGTAAAAAAACACATCTTAAATTGAATTATAAATATCCATAAATGTCCTCATTTAAAGCTTTTCCGGTAAGATCTTGACCACAAAATTTCCCTCTTCCTAGTGCTTCTGTATGTGACATAATGAAAAAACATCCAAAAGCACCACACCTCAAGTTTTACTAGTTAGAAAAGAAATAGTAAATGAGCATTAAAGGAAGCACACCTTAACCTCTTGTCTTCAAGAGTGTTTTGCAACTGGACCTGCAACTCACTGCCTCTGTGTTAGATATTGCATCAACTTTAGTGTTTTAGCTCAGATCATGAGCAAGTTTTTGAAGTGCATCTCCTGACTGTCCTCACTTGCTATGCTTTAGTTCATATTGTGGAGTGTTCTTAATGCGCATGGTCTGGATTCCTCTTGGATAAAACAACAAAATGACCTCTTAAGTTGGAAGATGAACTCAGAAAAGTACCTAGGTACTGAGCAGTCAGTAGAAATCCCTAGAAAAAGTGCAGTGTGGACAACAGGTCTGCAGCACAAAGTGTTTTGCCTACTGTGTCTCAGTTTTTGATGTAAACATAGCTACAGAATCTAAACTATACAAATGAGGATGTCTAACTGGTATTACCTGGTATAAAACAGAAAGTGACTGATGTCTTTGAAACATTGTAGTTATACTTTTTTCTGGAGAGGACACATTCACCTTTGCTCTACGCACACTTTCATAATTTGCAAAGAGAAATAAATTTACCTGAGCATGTCTGGATTTCTATCTTTTGACAACAACGTATTCCATGTATACCAAATCAAGGATTCTTCAAGAGCTTCAGCATCAGCTTTTCCTTCTGCTCTAGGAAAGCCTGCACTGTCCAGGTTACAGTTTACACTGAATGGAAGCAAGCAGAGTAACAAGTGGCTGTTATCTTGGGTAGCTGTCAGGAAGGCACTTTCAGCACCTGTGCTTCACAGTGAAGAAGTTTGATTCTCTGGTTTGCAGAATCAAGTATGGTGAAAACAAACCCTTATTCACTCATTTTCTGTCTTCTCATGAGCTATAGAGAACTAGTGCTGGTGATATCTGTGGGGTGTAATGTGAGCAGCCTGTTCCTTTGTGACTAATGGGCTTGCACTGAAGTTAAATCACTCATCCACTGGAGTTATAATTTCTACAGCACTGCAGTGATAATTATCTAAATAAGTAATAAATTAGGTGCTGCTTCTTGTGTGACTGGGCTCAGACTTCTTGCTTTAGTGCAGTGCTGGAAGATTTGTGTTTCAATGCTATCCAAGGTGAGCAGTATAGAAAAAAACCCAACATGTTATATGTGTGGAATTTCTGAATAAGACCTTTCTCTATACCTCACCTCACCACTGAGCAGAGACAGAACACACTGGATGGGCAGGAACACTGTTAGCTACACATAAAAATAAAGGCATTTTCCTTCAGCCAAAGGTGCAGAGAAACATGAGTTTGCTTACCTTAATTTGTAATCATTTTCAAAAAGCATCTCAGTTATTTTTGAAAAGGGAGATGATGGGAAATGAAAGAAAGACTTCAGGAAAAGTGAGAAAAGGAAGTAAATGGAGTGACACAGACAGGTCTCTCTGTAGAGGAAGGGAGATCATTTTCTGTGTTCAGATATGGCAACTGAAAACCAGACTAGAGGAGAAATGAGCAAGGTACTAAATTCAAGAAACTAGTTACACATTACTTTTATCTCTCTAAAGACATGTAAATAGTTTCTCTTGTGTATCTGCACTATAAAGCCACCTTTTGGGTTTGTGCTTGGGCTGTAGGATAAACATTGATCAGACTGATGTCATCCTAAGAGTTTCAGTAAATTGACATGAAATCTGAAGTTACTGTCATGAATGTGCTTAGAGCATCTGAGGTCTGAAAGATGGAAGAACAGGAAATTTGTGCTGACATCAGTTGAAGTTTTCTATTCTAAAATCCAGTTTTTTTTAGTTTTTATGTGGAGGGAGACTGAGTGAAGGAAAACTGAGTGATTCAAGTGGAAACTATTCTGAGAGATCACACTAGTTTCTCCTCATCTTAAAATCTTTGAAATTAGACTTCATCAGAGACCTTTCCAAAGCACATTAAAGCCAGCAGAATGGATGTCTTTCACTTTGTTACCACATTTTGAATGAATGAGCTGTTAAAAAAAATACCACTAAGGTATCTGAGCTTTTGGAGAAGTTACTGCCTGAGATTTTGTAAAAGCCACATGGCATATGGAAACAGCATATGGAAACTTGTTAACACTGAAAGGTAAGGAGAAAAGTGGCAATGAGTGATGAACTTCCTGGAAATGTTTAAAAAGCTGAATCACGGTCATCTGCAGAATTCCTGGTGGAACACGTTGAGATTGATATGAAGTCAAGAGGTTTCCAAAGCTCTCTATCACGTGAATGATAGTAAAGGGCTAGACACTAACCATATGCCAACTGCATGTTGCAGAAAGATCTTCTGCCTCCTGAGAAAAGAGGGTGTGAAATCATTAGCACAGCCTAGAAATGTGGAAAGTGAGGGATTGTCATGCAACCACACAAAGAAAACTACTTATAAAGATTATATCAGATAATGAGTTTTTCACACTACTGCCTACAAGGGAAATTTTTGCATTTTATCTCAAACAGAATCAGAGGGGTAGTTAAAAAAACATCTGTAACATCAGTAGGGGTGAATTTGGCACCTCTGTGTGGAAAAGATACTTTTACTTGAGCAATTTATCATGCAATGGCAGACCTAAATCCAATAGTAATTAGTGTTTAATTGACTTTACTGGCACTTTCAATGCTGTGTAACTCCTCTAATTATGGTATATCCTTTGTGTATATGCATTTGCATCAAAGTTGATTTTTCCAAGAATATTGTTTATATAGAATGGCTTGAGGTTACAACTGATGGACTAGTTTAGGAGTCAGCCCTGACATTGTCACTCACAAAACAATAAACAAACAATAGCCTCTTTCATCTTAGTAAATCCCAAAGTTCTGTACAAGGTAAATAATAATTAAACAGATCAACATTTAATGAAAATGTCTACATCAAAGAAGATGCATATCACACTAAAAATATATTTAGCTTCAAAACATCCCCACCATCTCACCATTGCTTATCAGGTTTACCTGCATACAATGATGAAAGAGTTGTCTGATTTCACAGCCCTTGTAATTAATTATTCTCTTCCAATTACCTTCAAATTTGGCAGCCTATATTACTACTATCCTGAATGTATCTCTTCCTAGGATGTTATGCTGCTGTTGCATTCCACTTCTATGTCCATTAAGGAGGTGGTTTCCCTCTTGAGGCCTATTGAATCCAATGGGAATCTTCACAGTTACTTCAACAGCTGCTGGATCAAGATTACATTAGATTCTAACATGCTTCTTTACTTTTGCTTCATTTGCCTGGGAGGCTCGGGCCAAGTGCCAGTACACTCTCTCGTTCAGATCAGCATTTGGAGTCTATTCATTTTTAGTTGTTGTTTGGATGAAGCCAAAAATGCAGATTCTTGCACAAGGCAGTGAAAATGTCAGGCTTCAGCATTATCTTCAGTAATGAGATGCAGCTGGTTTTACACAAGATAATTCATGATCTGCCAATGGGCAACATGTGGAAAAGGGACTAACCCCAGCCAGATGTGGAGAAAAAAGGGATTGTCCCCTGTGGACATTTCCACACATACCTTTGTCAATTGTTCATGTGGTTTCTGAATTTTGAAAGGTTCATAGATTTTTTCACCACACTGGATCATGAAATCTGTGGCTGTCAGCTCTGTGATGACTGGCAAAACTTGTTATTATCCAGGTAGCACTATTTTTCTGTATGCATGGAAAACAGAATAGTCTTCACTATTCTGTTGTCCTAACTTGGTTTGCAGGCTCATTTATGGAGTTTCACTCCCTCCTTGGTTTTTTTGCTTGTTTGTTTTGGAGGGTTTTTCTTGTTTGGTTGGGGTTTTGGTTTTGTTTGTTTGTTTGTTTGTTTTTGTTGGTTTGGTTTGGTTTTTATTTGTTTTGTTTTGTTTCCATTTTCTCCATGAAAATTTTTAATCCTCCATGCAGGGATGGTCTCTGTGATTGGGTCTAGAACAGGGCATGGTAGTGAGGGGAAACCATCCTTCCATAGTCAAGGATTCTCAGATACGCCTACATCTCTGACTGTGCACATATCCACATTGTCTTTATTTATTTTTTTTTCTAGAAAATATTGTACAAAACAATTACTGATAACTTGAAATTCTATATGAACAACTCCACAGATTAGCACCACCCAGAAAGAATCAATACCTTTAGTTACAGATAGATCTACCAGACACTGTAAGGACAGTAAAAACACCTATTGTCTCTGAAGGAATTGATTCAATTTCTAAGCAATTGCCTAGAAATCAATTCAGAGAGATCAGAATGCAACTGCTAATTATGCCTTAATTTTGGAAGTGGTGTGAGTTTATGCCAGAAAACCAGGGGGCAATTGTTGCTTGTAGAGCCAGAGGAAAATAATGGAAAGTCTCTGAAAGTTTCTTCTTACCTCTCAAATTCAGAACAACAAACCAAAGGAGTTTTCAGAAATCATACATTTCTCTGTTTTATGTGTATTCTTTTGTCCTGAATAAATTTGCACTCTTCTTCAGTGATAGAGTTCTACAACTTCAGCAGTTTTTATCCTTCTAGATTGTAATTTGTTGTTCCTAAGAGTAGCAAGCAGACTGAAGTTCACATCATTTTAAAGAGGAGTCCCAGCTATAACTCAAATATAATTAAAGCTCCACTTTGGCTACATGCTTTCTGCCCACCTGTCTGCTCAGCAGATGATGACAGTCTTCAAGAGGTGGTATTTTAGACAAAGGGCAAACTGTTCTCAGAGGCAGAGAAAGCACCATCACTTATTTTCCTCTCTGTGTCTAGGCTTCTCTTTCTAAACTGTCTCCACCAAGCCTAGTTTATTAATGTTCAGCAAATAGTTTTACCAGCACTCACTGTCTGACTCCACAGAGCCTTTCCCTGCCATGCTGACCTATCCTAAAGCTGCTCTGTTATGTTAGCATTGCAGAAACCCCTAGGAGCTGAAGTATCTGTAATTAAAGGTTTTCAGCTACAGGGCTGTCAAATCCTTTTGTGTATCTGTTTTGGCAAGTGCTTCAAATCCTACAGCAATATTAAATAGACCATCTGTTAGCCTTCATTAGGCTCTCACTCATCAACAGGACTATTAGATATAACTGAGCATGCTAAAGGAAACCTTGACATCTGGGCTTTCAATTGGAGCAGTGATCAATATTAATAACAAAACTATTTCACCCGAATTTATTATTAATAGAAAGTTAAATACAGCATAAATATGGATGTTTTGCCCTACAACATAGCTTTAATATGGCAAATCTAAATGATATAGTGAAATCCAACTTTATTACTATCAATATCTCTAATGATGTAGGTACATAAAGAACTGCATGACAATGGCACTGTCCTAAAAACATGTGAAATATTGGTCATTGCTTTTGTCTTTGTTAAATGACAGGACAAATAGGATCATGCTAAACACAGGGGGTGTTATAGAAAAAAAGACTGCTATGAAACACCCAGTGGATCTGTTAAGAAGTTTATTTTATTCTTTGCAACCACTTCTTACATATTTAAGGATAAGGTATAATACCTTCCTTGGTTGTCTCTTGTTTACATTAAAACAAGCTCCCAAGGTAATCCTTAGAGGAAATGTTTTCTAGACCATTTAACTCTTCCTACTGTTTTCCTCTGGGCTCTATCCACTTATTCCTTGTCTGTAATCAAAGCATAGGGATATTCATCAGTTCCTCAATATTCTATTTGAGATATGTCAGACAAATTCCTTCACAGTCCACTCCCATTTATATAACCAGTATGATCCCCGGTCAGGTTTTTTCCTTCCCTTTGAAGAAGGATATGGTCTAGTCTTTTCATGTTTTATATCAGTATAGCTGAGTCTTCCCAAATACATAGAATATTTTGTATGTTTCTCTAAGGAATTGCACCTTAGGTGTTTCAGACCAATTTCATTATGATCATTTTGAATACTAATCCTGTCTTCCAGTGTTCTTGTAGACCCTGTCCAAATGGCATTTTCCCCTAGATCTGTTATTAGACAAAACATTGATCAATATGGGAATCAAGATATGCTACTGAGTAACTTCCACTGATACATCCTTCCAGCTTAATACTAAGCAACTGATTACTGATCTTTGAAAATGTCAACTGAAAACCAATCTGTTCCAGAAAGTTGCTGGAATCTTACTGTAGCTTATTTCAGAACATATTTTCCTAGAGAGCTATGAAGTCATAATCAAAAGCTTTACTGAAGCAATGGTATACCACTTCCCCTTTCTTCACCCTCATGTAAAAGACCATTTTCATCTTGTGCAGAAAAGCAATAGTTTGGTTAATCTGACAATAAAGATGCTTCATTCAGACAACTGCTTCAATAGCAACTGTAGAGTATAACCGCACTCATAAACTTCTTAAGCCTCATATTAAAGTCATTCTGTCTCCATCTTTCTGGAATAACCGATAATGGTTGTGGAATAGTAGCATGGAAAGGTAATGAAATTAAAATTTAAGTGACTATGTCACTTAAAAATTACATAAATGTCAGTTCCTGGTGAAAGGGAAGACTCCTTCTCCTCTCTGGTCACAGGCATGCACTTCTACTGTTTCGTCTGTGCTGGTATAAGAATTCTGTGGCAAAGACTGATCTGGCTGAAAGTTACCTTTCCTTGTTTTCAACAAGTTAGTTTGAGGCAGGATCAGTTTTCCAATGACTTTACAGATGCTGATGTCTCCACAAGACAACAAGGAGTTTTCTGTCACAGTAAAATGATCTTTGTCTGCAGTTCAATTGAATGAATCTACTTTTGGGACAGAAGCTAGTTTGGCTGTGTGCCATGTGGACATGAATGCTTGCCCTGAGATAGGTAGAATACCTGTCAGTCCAGTTGTATCTTTATTCCTATTCTGTTCCCAGTGACACTCCTGGAGAGAAATATCACCCTGTGTTTCCAGCTCTTGTCATAAAGTTATTCTTGACAGTTTTTTAATACTTCGGGACTGATCTGTGTAGATACAAATGCCTTAATTTCACTATTTTGAGTGCTAGGAGGAAAAAAAAGCAACTGTTTTATTTAGAAGGAAGTCTTTCAAATTCTAGTAAAAGATGGATATCATATACTGGAATTCACTCAGAAATTTAATTTCTGCTGAGACTTCCAGAGAAGTTCTGTGTATTTGCTTTGAAAGACTTCAGCATTTCTTAATAACTGAAAACAAACAAACAAACAAATATGTGAACATAATTAAATAAATCATAATTGTTTACATAGCATTTACAGTTTTTATGGCTCCAACATATAAACAAGTACTGAAGCATCTATTTATGTGGTATTGACCTTCTCACAATATTGTCTGTGGCTTGGCATACTCAATGAAAGTTGTGACTTTCCTATACCTGCTTTCTGCATTATATTACTGAAACAAGTTATACTGGGAAAGATACAGAGAGAGAAATGGCAAATGGGTCATGGGAAGATATTTAAAGGAGCTGCTGTCTGTGAAAAATGACAGTGTTACAATGGTTTCCTAGACTACCACTTGTCAATGGAGCCCCTGTAACTGAGAGCTGTGCATTCTTGGACCACCACCATCGCAAAACAAGAGTGAATTAATCTTGTACATTTTACTTTTCAATTGGGCAGACCAAAAACTTGCACATCGCTATATCCTGTTGATCAAATGACCTGTGGTAATTCATCCATTGTACCTTTGTGTGCATAGATTGGTTGTGTAGCTTCAAAGTATATACAAAACAAACCAGCCATGTAAAGAGTTAATAAGTAATGAGTTTGTGGGGAGATTTAGTCTGTTGTAAGACCAATTTCAGACAGTGATAATAGCAAGAGTAAACCAAAGAAGCTTGAACTGGATGAAGACAGTAATGACCTTTTCTTTTATGGGCAACGTGTAGTCTAAGTAGATGACAGATATGGTTAAATAGCAGAAATAAAATGAAGGGAATCGTGCCTGGCAAATGGCACAGAAGAGGGAAGATTTTTCTAGCATAGAATGTGGCTGAGGCAGGATTAGTCCTCAGAAAAGATGAGGAAGTAAATAAGAAGATGAGAGGGTGGAAAGCGGACACAAGGGAACAGAGGAAGTGGTGTGGAAGGAGATGGAGAGTAGACAGCAGCCAATTCATCATGAAGTCTAAAATTAATCCTCTGGAAAACAAGGTGCTTATTTGATAGAATTTATTCCTTCCCTCAGCAGCACATAATGAGGCAGTTTTGGAGAACAGTCTATGGCTTTAACATGTCTTCAAGAAGCAGGGATTGATGCTTCCCATGATTATGAGTACTGCTCAAATGACACAGTGTGTCACCTCAGTTTGTATTCCCCAACATGGATGAAGCTGTGTCACCTCTGATTCTATGACCTAGAAGAATGTTTGAAAAATACAGATGAGTGGAGGTCTATTAATCATTCTGTAATACTGCATATCTTCTATGCATTTCAACTCTTCATAATACCTTTTGGGGTTTTCTATGGAAATCTTTTGGTTTAGGAGTGGGATATCAAATTAAGATCCCTAAAACTGAAGGAAATCTCTTGGCAAGAATTACTAAGAAAATCCATAATGTGCAAGTTCATGTTCTTCTCCTGTAATGGTAAAGTAAAAAGTAATGATGAAGTTCTGATCTGGTTCATCTAATCACTGAATTCCAAACTAACAGATTCTCTTGGGCTTGAAAAACTGGGCCAGAAGTGCCACGAGAATAGATTGTCTCTTGGTATTTCTGCATGGAACAAGGGCATGCTAATAATAGTAAAAAAGAAAAATAATTAAAAATAGAAAACCTGATTCTCCTTGCATAAGAATTCACTGTTTTGCTGTATTGGAGAAGGCTTTTGTTTATAGTAAGACCAGGTCAAAATTATCCGTATTAGTCTGTTGGACTTTTTAAAAGACATTTCTAACTCTTGACAAAGACACATCTCACTTTTATTTCTTTTGGCTTGCTTTCCATTTTCTAGTGTACTATAACTGAAAAAATTCTGTACTGTCTAGGTAGATAGTTGTCTGGGTCTGTGCTAGTAGCTAGGGGTGAATGAATTAAATGACCGGTTTGTTCTCTTCTGTCTTCATTCTGTGATTGCTCTGAGCCTGTGCAATGTTTCTATGACCTTCACTACAGGATTAATGGGAGTTATTTCCTCTATTGGTGCAAAGCAATTATGCATGCCATCTTGCTTTGAGATGGTTTAAATGGAAGTTGCCACTAGAAATGTTAACCTTCACCTGTCGTAATGCTATTATGTTATCGTGAGCTAATGGTGAAAAGAAGTCATGATTTCATTTTATTTAAATTTCAGCTGGGTGTTTGACCATAGAATTATATATAAAAGGAAGCACGGTAAAGATGATAGATCAAGAGTTCAGCAGTGAAAAAGAAAAGTGTTGTGCTATTGTCTCTAATGTAATTATAGAAAAAGTTTCAGTGTAAACCAGAATGGATGAGGCTTAGGTATTCAAAAGATTCTATAGAAGTGAAGGGATTGACTGCATTACTGTCCTTTAAAAATCCCAATATTATTCCTGGAACATTAGTAAATGCTCATGACAATGGCTGACACAATGTCACAGATAAAGTTTTCAGTCAAAACATCCATCTTCAAATTAAAAGAAGAAGCTAGACTAAAATTGAAGAAGACCCTGCCTAGGGACCAATTTTAATTTTTATTTTGCTTTCTTACACTCTCTACAAGCATAGTTTGATGTAAATAAAGGCTAGATAGTATGGATTCTTCAAAAGTAGCATTAAATGTAGAATAGTTATGCTGTATCTGGTTATTTCAGACTCTTAAGATCATGTAAATTGGCCTTGATCAATGGAACTACTTAAACAATATTTGCTCTTTTTCATGAGGTAGAATCAAACCCTTAATGAGAGAATTTAGCATATAGAAATACAAAGACAAAAGTACCACTAACCATATGATTTCTGGCATATCTCCACTAACTTTAATATCCTTACATACAACTTCTGTCAAGAAAAGCATAAATTTTCTAGTGACAGAAATGGACATGGCTTTAAGGATTTGCACTGATAATGCACAATTAATTTTAATTTTTGTAGTCTGTTTAGACTGTACTATCACTGAAGTTATGGGTTTTTTGCCTCTCCTTTTTTATCAGGACAGGGACAATGTGATCCTAGTAAACATATCAGTGACACCTCCCATAAGATAACTATTAAAAGCTATACAGTAGCGGGGTCAAATACAAGGTACAATCTGACTAGGAAACATGGAGACAGTTAAATTGCATCTTGGCATATATATGGAATATCTTGTACAACTATAATTACATTATCAAGGTGAAAGATGAGCAAGTATGAAAGTCATTGAAATTAATAGCATGAATTCTAGTATTTACAACGGAATATATTATATTTGTTTCAGCTGATGTTGAAAAGGGCATGTGGAATTACTATTTTGTATCCTTTAATATCTTCCAGTTGTAAACGATCTTTTGTTTAATGTCATTTCAGCTGGAGTTTAGCAAACATATAACTAGCTTCTTTAATGAGGTCATTTTAGGAAGATAGTTCTTCTCTTCTCATTTCCATCCTATATTTCCTTCCCTGATACTTGCCATATTTTCATAAGATTCTAGAGTACAGCTCTGTAAACCTTCTCACCTTTTCACATCTAATCTTTACATGGTTTGAAGTTATAGCATTAGAATATGAGTACTGAAAAATGAAATTTATCATTTATGTGGAAAGTACACTCTTCCATTGAACCTTTCTACAGTTTTATTGCAGGTATGATGATGATGTAATATGGCCATTTGCCAAGTCTGTAGTAAGAGTAATGGAGACTTTTATAGGTTATATCAGTTTTATAGAAAATTTTAGTAACAAGTGGGGAAAATGGTTGGAGTTGTCTTTTGTTCATGCTTCTAAACTGAGCAAGGAACTGTGCAAATGAAATACAACTTGTTTGCCTCAAATATTTTATTACTTAAAATGGCAACACAGATAAGGGGAATACTATTCATGTTTTAATGCAGAAAATAAAGTTAGACAGATTCATTAATTGTCTTGAGTCAAGCAGAGAGATTTCTGGGGATCCAGGCCTTGACATGTAAACCTATGTGTTCAGCCACCACTAAACCCTCCTCTTAATCTGTCATTCAGACCTATAACCTAAGTTTCTGATGTGTATTCTCTCTGTGAAGAAATTGAAACCAAATAAAATATGTCAGCTTCTTGTATCTGCTGAAACTACATGAAAACTCCATGGATTCATTCATCTTTTGCATTGGAGAGCCATGAATTCTGTATAGCTCACAAAGTTCAAACGTACATGGATTAAATTAAAATGGACATGTGAAATATTCTATGAACACACATGACCGGGTTCAAATTTACTCAGAGAATGAAGCATTTGACAGCATTAAGGACAATAGCTGTGATCGAGGGAATGAAAATAGGCCCTTAAACTGGCTCTCTCTGCTCTGATTTAGAATCACGGTATATATTTCTACTCACATAAATCTTTAACCTAATGATCAACTCAAGTTTACAGGAGCAAAATATATAAACAGATAAGGACTTCCAAACTGATATATGTACTGAAGAGTGTAGTGCTGACTATTTCTATGGCATAAAATGAGAATTAAGGACACATTAGGAAGTTATGTGATGGATGGAAAAAGAAAATTAAAAGATGGATTACTTCATGGGAAGCAATTTCTTAGACCATTCTTCCTAGTTCATCAAGTTCAAGATTATGAGGCAAGTAATTACCAGTTCTTTGCCATTTCTCACATCGTGTGGAGACCAGATCAATACAAACTCTTCTTACAGTTATCCTGGTACTTATCTGTTCTACATTGGAGAAAATTATCTAACTTCTTTGTTTCAAGAAAGAAGTATGGGTGCAGGATGACCAGTTGGTTACCTTGTACTCTCAGTGTCTCTCCTATGGACTGCATGCTTGACAAGATAAAAGACAAATGCATGTTCTGGGCTTTTCTAGAGGAAAGAAAAGAAGAAGCCCCTCCAGGCTGTGATGCATGATTAGCTACTATTTATAAAATGCTTTAAAACTGTCTCCCAAAAAACATTCTGGAGGGGCCCTTCAGTGCTACCACATTACAAATAACAAAGGACAATGCTTAATGCTTAGTTAAGCTACCACCTGCCAATCCATAAGCTTCCCATTCCTTATGTTACTCTTGAGACTGTAATGGCAACACTACCTTAAAGCACTCAAGTTGCATGTTCCCAGGAGAGCGCTTGTAAGAATCAGCAATGTATGCAAGGGTGGATCACTTTTGTCTCAACCTAAAGCCTGCCTTATCTCAAGAAAGTTTCCACTATAAACTCATGCTAGCCACAGAAAGATGGGCTTCTACTTCTTGCACTAGCTCCCCTGCTGCTGTCTGGCTCCTCAAACACTGATGCAAGCAACTGAAATTAATATTATGAAGAAGGACTAGTATGAGATGACACCAGTTTATTTACATTTTCTGGTTTTCAGTGAGTTTGAAAATGTATTGAAGAACCTACACTCAATGCAAATACAGCATCATTTGGAGTAGGAAGCATCCAGGTTAGGTTGCAGGAGAAGCCTTTTGATAAGAATTAACTAGAAGTTTAAATTGCCAGAAGAAGGTGCTGAGCCCTCAGCTCCGGGCCCGTTTGACGAGATAAAAGAACTTCTGTCAGGAATAATTTAGATGTAGTTTCTTTGGTTTAGAAAGCAGATACAAAAAAAATGTGCTTTCTAGAGATATCTTCCAAATCAGTTTGTCTATTATGCTACTTACTGTTCTGTCCAGACTTAAAGATGAAGCTTTCCCAGGCTGAAGATGCCTAGGGAGGGTTGGAATTCAGATCTGATATTAAATATCTGGTTTAGCCTGTCTTAGGGGATTCACGCTTTAACAGTTGAGCTTTAAGTAGTCCGAGCAAGCATTTTATCAATACTGCATAGCTTCACAGATAGGACAGGGATGCAACAGACCAGTGTTCCTGATGAAACAGTCTGGTTAGCAACAAATTTTAAGAAGCAGAGAATCTGGAAAAAAAAAAAATGCATAAATTAAAGCATTTCACTTGTATTTTAAGCTTAAACATTTAAAAATTTTTGAGAGTCATGTCAGATTTTTTTAAAAAGAGGGAATATTTAGTGCTGAACAACAGATAATTGGATTATCATGACCACTAGTTAATTATCAAGGCCATGTAAAGATGAAGAATGGCTCATTTTCCACTTCAAAGTGCAGCCTACAAATGCTCAGTCTTACTTATTTATCTCACTTGTTTGATGTGCCACTCACTCTGCAGAAAATTAAGTAACCAGCATATATACAAGGACTCTGAAGTCCTTCAAAAATACACAGAGATTGCTAGTGTAACAACAAGCAGATGAAACCTTTAATTAAGTAGTTAGGTTACAGTAAAGGTGCTGATTTCATCCTTTATCTTCCATTCTTAAGTGGATGCTTCATACTATTAGAGTGGATTTACTGCCCCCTCACACAACTTGTCTTACAAGACAACTTCAAATACATTTTTTGTAAACTTGTAATGGAAAGTAATCAGAAACTTCCATTTCAGTGCCAATTAAAAAAACCCCACATACATATTTAGTTCAAAAATTGGGTAAATTTAGAAAACATTAAAAAGTTATTATGTATCATGATTCTTAGATAGTCTTGCATTTTTTCAATTGCTGGATCATATTATAGTAGCACAAAATTAAGCTTGAAGGTGCCCACAAAGTTAATTTCCCTCAAATAATCCCTCAAAGTAATGGTTGTGTTGATTCAGACACATTGTATCAGCACATTTGTATATTAAACAGAAGTTTTTCTTCCCCCAAGATGTTAACATAGCCTTTTTAATGAATTCCCAATTAATTTTATCAAAAATATTTCAATAAATAAAAGATGAATAGAGAGATGAGGTAGAACTCTGCCCTCTAATGTAGAAAGTAAGCAGAAACAAAGGGATTTTTTCATTTTTGGTTAATTAACTTTGTCTTTTGGGAATAAGGATGAATCTTAAATTGCTGGAAAGAACGAAAATGTATATAAATCAAGAGTCTCAAAGGAATAAATGGAAAGGGTAAAGAAAAGCACAGATTTTTTTTTTTTTTCCTTAAGATCCCTTTTTTATTATACGTCATTATATTAAATTTATAGTCAAGGCTGACATCAGCTCTAGAACAACTACAAGCTTCCACACTTAAAGAACAAAAATAAAGGTCAAGGCAAAATGTTTTCATAGAAAAACCATCCCATGTCAGCTTACTGCAGGGTGATGTTCATCTGCTTTTGAAAAGTTCAGTACTGATCATTATCTTCATACTGGACTACAGATATGAGACATCAGAGACATTCCTAACTTCCCATTTGTGAGATGCATTATCCAAAGGAAAAAGGGAGAAGCATACTCTTAACTGGTGAAGAATGTTCTGGTGATTTATTTGGGTTAACATGGAGTGAAAAAAGACAATTTTCTGCTTTTGTAATAATACACTTTAAAAATGTTTCACTTGATTTTATGTGGAATGTTAATACAGAGATGATACAAGTATGAAGTCTGTGAAGAATGCATACATTCAAAGGTCCTTTCAAACTTGGTTTTATTTTCTCAACTGTATTCTGTAAAAAAAAGTGCAGAATGAGGCCATAAAAAGTTCATCTGACACTATTACTTGACACTATTACTATTACACTATTACAAATGTGGCTTGTTGCACACAGAAACCATCACTTCTGGGGATGGTTCTGGGATCAAACTCTGATCAGATTGGAGCATGGACAGAACACCATACCTCCCTGCAACTGCCTATTTAGATGTTCCTCCAAGGCTAGCCCACTGTTCAATTGCTCCTACTAATGAAATAAGAGAAGTTGGCCAAAGAGTAATATCTTTGAAAGGCTAGAAGTTATCTTTTTATAAATGACAGAATAGAAGAGAAATAATGCAAGCATCCTCAAAGTGGTGTGCTAGGCAAACCAAGGTTTGCTGAAAAAGGATATGTACAAACCTATCCTTATGTCTAGTTTATACAATCAGAGTTTATCTAACACTCCTCTATGGTATTCCCAGAGCTCCTTCTCTTTGTACCTTGTATTTTATATCATTTCCCAACTAGCTGTGCTCTCTGAGCCTCTGAGAATTAGGGCTTCCAGCCAAGGTGGGTCATCTTGTTACTTACTCAAAACACCTCTATAACTCTCTATAACACTCCATCTGGAGCCTTTTCACACCTAGCAAAATTCTCTTACATTATTATTGCATAGTACATTATCATTCCTTGGTTCTACAGGCTTGCAGAGATGATAAAAGGTGACAATAGCAGGACATTAAAAAAGAATCTATTGCAAACATAACCATGGATCTTATAGCCTGCTGGATTTTTTTCAACCCTCCTTTCAGAGGGTATAAATTAAATTTATATTTCAATTTTTATAGAAGATACAGGTGATGAGGTGATGCAGAGTGCAACTTAATGAAGTTGCATAGTTCTATTAATTGTTATCCTATAACAGCTAATCATTCACTTATGAGAATGCTCATTTTGCCTTATAATTTTCTAAGTATGCTGCATTAAGGGCTTTGTATAGTGAAGGGCTTTATCTTACTTCTATGCCTACATTTTTAATTTACTGAGGTCTTTTTCTCTTCCCCATCTCCCCTTATTCAAAGCTAACAAAGTTTTCATTGTGCTTGTTCTCCTAGGAACAAGCTATTTGTGATTTGGCCCAGCATTTCTGTGTTCAATCATCTTTCTTTTCTTTGTTGTCAACCCTTTAAAGACGCTCCTTTTGCTTTCCTGTAATTTATAGCTTCTCAGAAAATCTAATCAATTTATACCTTCCCCACAGGTTCAGATCTGACTTTCGGTGTTGGCTGTTTGGAATTCATGGTAATAGGTGTTGCATTTTTGATAACACATTTACTAGTGTGTTAGCCAGGATGATTTATAAAGGGTATGTGGGAGGGTTTGATTTTTTGCCTTCCTTAACACAGATGAATTAGGTGAAATATTTCTCAATCAAAAGCTGCCACACAGAGCTCGACTCTCAACTCCAGCATAAGCTCAGTCAGTTGTGATCTCCAAGCTTAAGGCATGCCACAAAATACAACAAATACTACAGGTGGTGGATCTTTCAAAGGTAACTGGTAGCCACACAGTGCAAGACAACTCTTTAGACTACTGGAAGCTGTTAAAACATTAAGCTCTCCAAAACAAGAGCAACAAATCTATGCTACTCTATAGACATTCATTTGCTTAAGTTAGTTCCTACATAGAGGGTTGTGGGCAAAATATTTTCTCATTTAGTTCTAGTGGGAGTAAAAACTTCTCTGAGCAATATCACATGTTGTCCCTTGAGTTTTCAACATGAACCCAACACCTCCTCTAATATACAAACCAGAGAGTTATTTGTGTAGGAACAATTTGATTGGCATGTTCAATCTCCTCTTCAAAGGAATGAATCCCCTGATAGGAGACATTAAGATCAGTGCTTCAGGACCCACAGAACTTACCAATGCTTCAAGTGGGCCCAGAGCTACTGTTCCCCTGCTCCTGCACTTCCACCTCCTCTCCTATACTGAACTCCATTTCATTTCCCTGTGATTATAAGAGCATTTGACCTTTGAGCTGGTGGTAATTATCAACACTCTTCAAGGTAACAGTAAAAGAACACTGCCTTTTTTTCCTTCATATGTAGTCTCTGTTCAAGGATCCTAGGAGATGAAGACAGAGAGAAGTGGGAACAGAGAAACAAGAATAGTAGTGAAAACAATTTTCCAGCAGAGGTCATAAGAACTCCCACAACTTCTGTGATCTTTCATTAGAGAGAAGGTACTCTGTAAGGTCTTTTCCTTTTTCAGAATCAGCCCTAGCTAATACTGCTCCTGAAATAAGACGGCAAATAGAACCTAAATAAAAAGCCTCCTACCAGTAAGCACTTATCCCTACCAACAGAGAAGCTCCAGTGACTTTCCAGTCTGCAGGGCCATACAAGATTGCCAGGACTCTGCCTCCAGAAAAATACCCTCACCTAGGCTATAGAGTTGCACCAAAGCCCTGAATCAAATTAAAAAAAAAACCAACCAAACAAACAAAAACACCAAACAACAAAACAAAACAAAACAAAAACAAAACAAAAAAAAAAAACAAACAAAAAAAACCAAACAAAACCACAAAAACAAGCTTACATAGAAAGCAAACAGCAATATATAGTCATCCCACAAGCTCCACCAACCAATGACCTTTGCTAAACTTGGTCAGACCATTTGTAAGTGATTATTGCTGAATTGGTTCCTTTGATCCTGCCCTGAAGGCAGAAAAAACCAAACATAGTTGTTTCTATTTCAACTAATGTCTGAACTGGATTGTGTCTAGGTATTTTCCAGCTTCTGCAGCTGGAAACTCTGATATCCTATTCCAGGCAACATTGTCCATAGTCAACTCACATAAGATACCTGATTGTTTTTATATCTCAATATATGAGTATTGCAAACTATCCATGACAGTGTCTTTCAGCAATAGTGCTAAGACTAACTTACACTTACTGAATAGAAATAATAAATCTCTTAAATTATCTGACACTGTAATAATTGATTAGAAGTTAATGTGAATCTGCATCACACAATTGATTTTATTTTGTTAAAACCTATTTATTATGTTCTCTCTTCTTAAATGAGAATGTTTTCATTTCTTCAATTCTCCCATCTCACAATGCAGCTTCAGTGAAATGATTACAAAAGGCCATTTTTAACAAGGCTGAAGTTATCCATCCTTGAATATAGTGAACTGGCTAGCATCTGAAATTGCTTGGCCTTGAGGATCTATTTTCTGTTACCATTTATTAGAATAAGCATAACCAGTTTTACTGTAGCACCTGGAGCTACTCAAGCACAGGAAGTCTAATGTAACCCCAAAGGAAAAGACTTATTGCACATGCACAGAATAATTATATATCAGAAAGTATTAGTACTGTCTGGAATTCTTGGATAGAAATACAGGAATCCTACTGAGAGCCCTAAGGGAGATTAAGGCAGTACAGTCTCAGACAGAAAAAACACTCCTGCTTTGTGGAGGTAATTGATATTTAGAAATT
The DNA here is from genome assembly GCA_024605025.1 of Megaceryle maxima. Classification (NCBI taxonomy): domain Eukaryota; kingdom Metazoa; phylum Chordata; class Aves; order Coraciiformes; family Cerylidae; genus Megaceryle; species Megaceryle maxima. Next base: position 55,188 of record JANHGN010022473.1, on the reverse strand, counting down.
ATGTTTAGTTCATTTAAGAAAAAAAGCCTTCATAATTGTCAGGTATCTGAAAGGCAATAGATTCTTGGCCATAAATAGAGCTTGTCCTGTAGTTATCTGTTTTGGGGACTGTGCCTAAACTACCTCTCAGAGCAGGACTCTGAGACAATGTATCTGGAAATCTATTTTAGAATTAAAAGTGATGAAAGCCCTGAGATTCTCAGGTTTACAAAGCAATTTTTTTCACAGTTCTGAAACTGAAGCTCTGAGGTTGCTTATACAATGTGTCTCCCAGAAATCAGGACATGGGAAATTTTGTATTTACTACCTCCATACTGCCTACAGAATGGAGTGCTCTCCATTGCTGTGACCAGGCTCCCCAGCAGACTAAGGAAATGAGGTGGCAGGAAAGTACCAAAGTCTAGGAACTATGCCCAAGTTTTATGAGTATCAAGTATCAGTAAATCTAATCATTCTTGATCACATATGCTTGCAAATCAGCCTCTGTGGTCTTGAAATGTAAAATTTCCTAGTAAACCTAGCTTTCTGAATTGCCTTGCTGCAAAAGCCTGTAATAAATAGCTTTCCAAAGGCCAGAAAAAATGCTCTAATCCCCTTTTCTTTCAGCTGAACCTTCCTAAAGCATGGATATGAGAAGAAAAGATGAATGCAGCCAGGAAGGTAATGGCAATACCTGTTAATAAAAGACTTAGGTAGGAACTCAACAAAGTTCCATAGCTATTTCTCAACAACTTTGAGAGCTTTCATATGTTTTCATGAAGCTTCCCACCTGGTTTGTTATAGCTATTGTCACTTCACTCCCAAATGAAAACATAACTCAGTTTTGGGTAGTAGTATTGATAACCAGTAATCACTGGTCACTGTTCCTACCAGGGTTTACTTAGCAGTCTTAGAATTAATGTCTCTCTGGTAATTAGAATTAAATCATATTGATTCATATTTATATAAAGTTAATTTAAAATCTTCTACATAAAGGGAATAATTTTTCTCTCTCTTCTGCCGGCTCCCTGCCCGCCCTCCCGCAGAACTCAGCACCGCACTGCAGGCAGGACAGAGCAGAGCAGGCCCCGGGCGCGACGGGCTGGTGGTATACC
>JANHGN010022473.1:29241-53994 GCA_024605025.1 Megaceryle maxima | reverse complement strand
CACATAAAACTACTAATTTTTCCCTCTCCCCCCCCCCCCCCCCCCCCCCCCCCGAGTTTTTAATTATCTGTCATATTTTCTGGTGAATGGTCACTGGAGAGGAGACAAATCATCCATTATAGAATGGAACCAAGAATAATTATTCAATGAAACCAAGTGAGTAAAAGAGAGGGAAACGGTTTAATGGTCTGCTTCTTAAGGAATGAGACAAGTTGACGGTCTGGGAGAAATGTCCCAAATTCGATCCTCAGAATTACAAGAAAACACTGTTTCAGGTGAAATCTCTCATAAGTTATAGAGGTGAGTGGATCTTGGTCTCACTGGCTATGTTTGCATGTGTAAGTACACAGTGAATAGTCCAGATATATATATATTAAAATTGGTGCAGGAAGCTACTTTTCATACATATACATGTTTCTTGATACATACTGGCCCAAGGACAAGAGTACTACCCTTACTTTGGTCTTCTCTCTCCTTATGGCATATTTCTGGGAAGGATTTTCAGTTTTATCCTTTGAGCTTCAAGTAAGCTAGAGAATGTTGAGAAAAGTCTCATGGAATAGATGTCCTCTAGGCAGATATTAACTAGGAAACTCTTATATAGTGTCATGGTTTCATAATCCTTATCTCCTAGAAACAAGGGCTATCCTCAATGCTGGGAAAGCCCCTAGCAAGCTACAAATGCTCTCTTAAAGAACAAGAGGCACTGAATGCAGTGAAGGCTTAATTTAGACTTTTTTTTTTTTTTCTGATTCAGTATTTTTCTATGTTAAGAAATGGGAGAGAATGAAGAAATTTTCCATGAAACAAAAAGAGTCAAATGGTAAAATGTCTTGTAGTACCACCCTATGTATCTTGTCAGCAACATGACTTTACTTTAAATTATGGCTAAAATATATTGTTTGCCGTGCCCCTTGATTTGTTAAACCATAATCATGAAATTGAATTACAGGACAGGAACAATAATAATAGATGAAACTATTATGTGTCATAGAGAGGTAATTATGCTGCGGTAATGATCTTTACTAATAGGATAAGATATACTGCCACATGTGCCTTGAAGACCATCATCAGACAAAATGGAGTCATCCATCAAATAAACCTTTAAGGTAGTGTTTAATTTGAGAGGTGAAAGAAATGAAATTGGGCTTTGGAGGACACTGTGAATTCCATCCATGTAATGAGATAGAATATTGATCTAATGAACTACCTGAAGTCTAGACTGTATCATTTACCTGGAGCCTGGAGCAGCTGGATGCACACACACGAATAACCAAAAGGTTGGTGAGGTATAAATTAACTTCTCTTACTCAAAGACAATATGGTGTTCTGTTTAAATTTGAATATTATTGTGTCCTGGACACAGATTATAGCATCACACATTAATCGCAGGTTTTCTACTGAATGCTGTATGGCTTAGTCAAAGAACCTGTGTAATGGGATTCTTTGGTTCATCTTTACCAGTGACTTAACAATATGGTATTTGCATAGTCAGCAAGACCTAAACTGGCAAGTAGAGCAGCGCAATAGAAAAGAACATGTGGAGAAAAGTGTTAAAAGTCCATTGTCCATGATAAATATTTTGGAATTTCTACTCTCTGGTAGATCTCTTCCTCTTAGTTCTGCAGTGAATAGCTTTGAGCCAGGTGAATGAGCCACTGGTGGTGCAACCAACCCAGGCTGAAGTTTCCAAGCTTCCTGACTATATAAGACTGACATAGCCTCTGTGGGTGACAGATAGGTTGGAGAAATGGAGATTTATGTGTAAGTAAAGGCACAAAGACCAAAGGATAGCAGCAGAAAGCCCCGATATGCTCAGTATCTGGGGTTTTTAGGGAGACAGTAAGTGTAGCCCTAATGCTGACTGGATAGGAATTTAAGTATAATATTTGGGAAAGCTTTGTTAGTGGGGTGGAGAATGTTGCTGGAGAGAATTTAAATGGACTGGATTGTTACATTGATGCTGAAGGAGGACAGACTGAGCATAGGGCTGGCCTTCTCTGTACAGTCTTCAGAAATCAAGGCTGAAAGTATACATCTTCTACAGGCCACAAGAGAAAAAGAGATGTTTAGACAACAGTCAGGGTGGGGGTTTTTTGTTGCATTTTTCTTCAGTAGGTAATTTCCTTTTATTAGCTGGATCTATCCTTCATTCTCCACCATACTCAGTTGCAAAAGTAATTCCTTGGGCAGCTCTGTCCAATGGCAGCAGAAGTTACCCTTGGGCCAATCACACCAATGGGGTCGCCTGGTTATAGCTGATAGCAAACAGTCGCCTGGATTATTTTCATGATGAATATCCCTGTGCACCAAGTAGAAGGAGATTTAATTTAGTATCCAAAAGAGAAATGCTTATGTGTAATTGTGTGTGGGATATATATTTTTTTTCCTAAAGTCTCTCATTAAACCGAATGGCACCTAACACAATTGCAATTCATTTGCAGCAGCCTGAGGGAAGAAAATGCCAATAGACAAAAATGACATTTATAAATACTGACTAAATGAATAATGTAAAAACCAAATAAACCCCAAATCCCTATACCTTCCCCCTCCTTCTCAAAAGAACTCATTCACTCCCCTCAACCTTTAAAAGGAAGACAGCAAAACCAAGTGGGAACACTCTTGAAATTTCAACTGACAGTATCCTTGAGTTTTCTGCATGACAGATATTGACCTTTATTTAGGCCCTATGAGTAAATATGATTAAAAAAGGCTAATAATGAACATATGTTGTGTTGTGTGTGGTCCCCCCATTATTCCATGTATTCCCTGTATTATGAGTATTGATGAAAACAAGATTGATTGAGAAGGTTGGAAGAAGCATGTTTTCATTCATAGAATAATATTGTCTCATCTAGGTGCTCTGCAAATATCAGATGATTTGCACTAGACTGAGCCAATTATCTAAGATTCAGCCAGCAGAATGTCAGGAAAAGACAATCTGAGTTAAGACAAGATCAGTTCGAGTCAGAGACTGCACAGTCTCAGAGAGGTAGGAATATAATTCTGTCTTTGATTAAACACAATGCATACTGCAAAGAGCTCTAAGACAAATTACAAATCAATCAAGAAATTGTTGAAATTCTATAATTCCTGTTTTCTTTCTTCATTTTTGCCATGTTTTCTGTATATTGCAACAAATATGGTATTAATCTAAAGATAATCCTTCATTTGTTATGGATTTCCTCTTTAACTATGTTACCTAGTATAAATATTATCTTAAAACAGTTATGTCTTCAACTTGTATTTAATGTTGAAAAACACACATAGATATTTCTACCAATTAGTTCTTATACCTTTTTTCTCATATGTGTGAGAGAAAGAGCAGGTGGCTATTTTAAATTTTTGTAAAATACAGTTTATACTGGTAGGGGAATCTGTGAATTTTCACTTTAAGCAGACTTTAAATCCTCATCTTCTCTATCAATCAGATGACATAATATGCATAAATGTTTAACTATATTAAATACAAATAGAAAACTCTTGATTGGCAAGGAGTGCATGGTTGGTAGTATGGACAAAAATATGAGGACTAAAGGCAGATGGTTCAGAAAGTAAGCAATCTGGATATAAAATTAGCTCTGCTGGAGACAATATTCATAGGTATTTTACAGAATTTGAGTCTTCTACACAAAATTGAAAAAACAATGCAGCAAGGAATCTGCCCCATGGAGGAAAGAAGCATGAAGTGTGAGATCTGTAATTCCCATGAGGCAACTTGGCAGCATATCTAAATCTCACCCCACATAAGAATAATAATAATAATTAAAAAAATACAAAAAACACACCAAAACCTGGAGGAAACACTTTCTGTTTAAAAAAACCCAAAAAACAAAAAAAAACCAAAACAAACAAAAAAGCAAACAAAAAAACCCCCACAAACAAACAAACAAAACCCTAAACATACAATAAAAAGTTTTCAACCAGCCTGATTTTCACTGTCAGCTATATAAGCACCACTCAGGTGTTTATTTTATTTTAGGATTCAAGCAGCATTAATTAAGCCATTGGGAAATGCCCACAACAGACACACTGATAGCAGTTGCATGTTTTAACAGAAAACCATGAGGCAATTTGTATACCTTGCTTCATCTGTGTTTAACCAAAAGGGACAGATAATACATTTTAAGGTTTCCTTTAAGCTATTAGACACTGTACTATATGTGTATCTTCCATGCAAAAGCAGTGCTAACAGTAAAGTCCTGACTCAGTTTCCTGAAAATTTCATGACTTCCTCCTTTTTTTTTTCAGATACTGAAAGAATTATTTGCTTTATAAAGACTGTGTCAAAGAGGATAACTTGGTACCAGACTTCAGATTCAGTTGGTCAGTTCTGAGTCAGATTCCCTGGCAAGTCACTGTTTCATCTTGCTGACTTTTCTAAGCTTTGAAATCTTCATCAGGAGTATATTTTCACTGTCTATCACGGATCAAAATTCTACGGTTCATAGCACTGATGTGTGACCAAGTGATTGCTTAAAAAATGAGGATTAGGTTCTTAAAACTGTATTGTAAGTAAATTTAGGAGTTTAGTGAACCACTTAGGTGTGATTCAATATATTCATGACTGCCTAAGCTGTGAAAAAGGCAAAGAACTGCACTCTGTTCCAGCAGGTGCTTGAGCAGTCCTCTCCAAAATGAACCACACTGAGTCAGTGTAATCTAGCCTGGAGTGATCATGGTGTGGAACACAAAGTTCTTTTTCTAGACATACAATTTTAGAATGAAATTTGGCATAGTTTAAAAATATTTCACCATAAAAAGCTCCTTTAAATCACAAAAAACTTTTCATATCTTTTTGCCATGTTCCCAAGTTTTTCTATCCAATCTTACTAAAAGTATAACCTCAGGAGTCTCAGAAAAAAATGTGAAATTATCCTGTTTATTCCCTTTTTCTGCCTTTCCCCTTTATGCCAGGATTGTTATGATGAGATTTTGTGGGCAGCCTAACATACCATTTTAAAACCTTGTGAGAGGCTCTATTATGGCAGGTTAAGTAATACATGACAAAATCAACCCATGTAAAACAATTCTGCAAGTTGTTAGGCTGCAATTCGATTCATGAAGGACAGGAATTCTTCTAAAGAATTTCTGCCCCATGGGGAAGATCTTTGGAAGCCTAACAATATAAATGAAGCATTCTGTTTGTTCCTCTGTGAAGGGGACATCTAATTAGTGTGCTGGCTTGAAGTGTATCAGAGGTTACACTATCTCCCCAGGGAGTTCTTCTATGATTAAATACAAGCTCTCATTTAGGCTGCTTCAGTCAAAGGGTCAAGAAGGCAAAAGACACAAATTCATTCACCCACAGTGTTTGCATTTTAATTGTCAAGCCTCTTAGCCATTCAAATGTGAGCTAAGAGTGCACCCAACATACAGATGTGTGGAAAAGAAATGATACGTCTTTGAGCTGATTTCTTCCTTCTTTATGCTTGCATAAGACCACTGTGGTATTATTGACCACGGGAGAGCTGTTGCAGAATTGTATTTAAGCCCACCAAAGTGGAATATGGTCCCTCACTGTGGCTAGCCATGAGCAAAGAAGACACATGGAATAGATTTCCTCAGCATGTACTCAGTTCCCCACTGTACTGCAAATATTTCTCAAGCTTGACTTGGAGTTTTACAGCTCTATAGATGACTTACGGAATATGTACACACACACCAAGTTTAGTCACCAGACTATGAGAAGCCAAAGCTTGTTCATTGACTGAAAATTTGCTGCAAAACAGAAAATTACTAGAAATTCATCAAGCATCTGTCTTAAAGACACAAACTGCTTAAAGGTGAATTTCCAGTGATTTTTGAAGCACAAAGGATGTTGCAATTTCTTTTCCCTGCATAAATAAGTACTTAAAGGTGTTGATCTGAGTGGGAAAGGCAAAACCACTCCTCTTCCCACTAGCTTTTAGTTTAAAATATTAGATATATGAAAAATTATGTTATTTCAAGTGCTTGGAATTTTATCTGCCCTGTGACTCTTGAACTGAGTGATGGAATTAAATCTTTTAAGGTAATCCTGCTCTGGAGTTGATGTATACTATTAAAGATAGTAAAAAAAATGTTGTAAAAATATGTTTAAACAAACCAACTAAAAATCAATCCTCCAGCTGAATGCCTCATGGCATTTCAACAATGTTACAGTAAATGCAGAGTCTGCCAGAGTAAGGTGTGGATATTGCCTCTGTTCAGACTGATGCACTGGCAGCTGGTTCCCATGTGCTCTTGTCCATAGTATAGGTTGACTGACAAATTTGATAAATTAGGATGAGGATTGTCAATGGCTTTCTGATTATAGTTGTTTTGTGATTATGGGTAGTTTTTAATGGGATTTCTGAACCAAAGGAATGGGGAAAAGGAAGGGGAAAACTGGGATACATAGTCTTGTGTGTCATAACCGTAAGCATCCATTCAGCAGAAATCTTGAGTTCAGAAGCCCCATATAAGGTATGTGGCACACACATGCCAGGCTACAAAACATCTCCTTGAGTTTGACTTTGACTGAAAGAAAAGCATTATGAATTATGAGTAAATGGTTGTGAAGAATAAGAGAGATCATAAGGCTTGCTAGTTTTTACAGCTTCATGTGTAGTAATGGATTAGCTGAGTGAAACTGCTAGAGATCCAGTGAAACAAGTGTAATTTCACACTGTAGAAGAAAGAACAGAAACGGCCTGTGGGGTTTCTTACCAATATTAGTTTCCTGTAAATTTCCCCCTTTGAGTTTTGAAGAAATGTGAACATCAAGAACTCACGGCTCTGGATCAACTTCATCATGTAAAAAAGTTCTAAGGCTTTCACACTGTCAGTGGTATAGTTTGTTTGGTTTTCCCTTTTCCATTTTTTTCTCCTTTAAAAAAAAAACAACAAACAAGCTCCCAACATTTCTCTGGTTATTAAATTTAACAGGAATAAATAAAAGGTTTTAAAGATACAGAATAAAAGTACCTGCTTTTTTTTTTTTGCCTTTTTTTTTTTTTTTTTTTGTAACAATACAGGAATGGTTTGATTAAGGTACTTCTCTAAGAGAAAAGGTAGGAACAGCATATAGTAACTAATTAATGTGTAAAGAACTCATATTAAATGGGGAATCAAAACGGTTGCATTCACACAGCTTGACAGGAGACTATGTCCATGAAGAAGTCATACAATATAAACAAATAAACCAAAATTAAATTAAATAAATCCCAGTTTACAACCAAGGGAAACTTGCAATCTGCATATTTGAACAGAACTAGTGATGGAAGGAAAATAACTCCACTGGGAAAACAAGATATTTTGCAGTCTCAAGCTGGAGTCAAATTTTCCCTGAGCATGCCAGTTATATATTGCTTTGGCATTTTATTTTATATAGCAGACCATTGCTGTTAGAGAAGCACATCCAATGGTAACAGCAAAACCTAAGATTGGTTTCCTATATTTCTCTTTTCCTGTGATTTGTGTCAGGCTACTATCCCAAGATATTGTTCAGCATTTATGGTAATGTCAATGTCAAACATAGGTCATGGGAATATATTTCTGCAGTTTCCCACTACAAATAATGATCTGCCTTGGTGAAGTTGGCCATGCTCCATTTGAACAACCTCAGTGTGGGATCATCACTGTACTGAAATGTCAAGATTAAGTGAAGTGAAAGATATTATAGATTTTAAGACAAAAAATAAACAAATACAAGAAAATCCAAAACAAAACTGAGCAACTATAGGTCTACTAGAAAACCTCAACAATTTTTTAGACATGAATAGATGTGTGAAATAAAAATTAAATTAGACAGCCAAGTGCAAAGCTTATGTTGATAAAAAGAGAGCTTAAGACTTAAAGAGCATATATATATAGACACAGTTGAAACCAAGCTGCTTGTCCCTCTAGGCTTTAGTGCAAATTGAATAGACATTGATGGATTTGTTTTCCTTTCAGATTAAATTGAACTTTTCATTTGAAAGTAGTTTACCTGCTCCTGTGTTTGAAAGCTACATTTTCCTTGACTAATTTTCTCTTGTTAAGGCACTTTAGTTTCATAGTAGTTTATAGTGGTTTACAAATTGGGACTGTAATCCTCTGGAAGAAGAAGTGAAAGAGAATCATGTATATAATATTGGGAAGTACTTTTCTGGATTGCTTTACCCCTACAGTGGCCTGTTCTTTTTTTAAAAGGTCCATTTTGTGCCTTTATGCTTTTAAATACACTTGCACTGATTTCTGGAGGCAGATATTACAGCTTCCATGGAGTACAAGCCTTTCTGACCATTTCTAAGTTGCTGCTGCAGAACAAGTAAAAAATAGTGGCACTCGTCTCCAACAGTGTATGCATTCATTGTCAGCCTAGACCCTGTGGCTATGCAGACTATAGAGTATGAACATTGTGGTTTTAGATCTTTTAGGCCTGCAGAGGACCCAGACCTGATCTCACATCAGCTCTGCCTACGTGGGTGCTTGGACACCTCTCCATACCATCTCTGGAACAGTTCACTCAGCACAATTCAGGGAAACATTTTGCTTTGCCCTGACTCTTATGTCAGACTGAAGATCATGCTACATGTTGTGGGCATGGGCTATCATGCGCTGTGGTCGGGCTGAATGTCAAACATGACCCATCTACTCTGTGGCAGCATCACATGATTAACACTGGACAGACAGGAGTTAATTCTTCCTCCAGAGGCTTCAATGTTACTTACCTAAAGGACAGAGGAGTTTCAAAAGCAGTGTGAACTCAGGCTGGGTTCATTGCGATTGCAATACAACATAGATGAGCAGAGACCTGTTTCTGGAGATGGATGGTCTTGTGTCTGGCCTGATACTATCTAGCTTAGGCTAGACAGTAAATAACCACTAGATAACCAAAATAGCCAGTCTGAAGCCTTGATATATACTGTCTCTCAGGGAACATGTTTTGAAAATATAAATCTGTATACTTGTTTTGTCATTATTTTCATTATAGTGAATTCCAGCCAGGACTGAGATGCTGTTTAGACACATGGCAAGCTATATTCCTTTCTAAAAACAAAACAAAGCAAGCAACTAAGCAAACAAAACACTATTTTCCAGTCTAAATACAGAAGTTGAGAAGGAATTATCATATCCTACTGGCATGCAGGGAAACTAAGGCACAGAGACCTTGCTTGGTTTGACTGGAATCATACAGTGGGTCTGTGAGAGCGCTAAAGATCAGTTTTCCAAAGACCATTTCAGTGGTCAAACCATAGATACTGGGTGGCAAAATTATCAGACTAAATACTGTGACTCTACAGGCTCATACCATCGTGTCACTAAATTATATGGCAATATTCACATACAGGAGACTGAGGTTTAAACTCCATTCCAACAAATCAACAACGAAAGCTCTGCTGAGCAGTCTCATGATCCTCTATGTTAAGAATGTGTTCCTAACATCCAGGTAATTCATTGTATGTGAACTAGTTGGACCAACCACTTAGGATCACTATGAATTGTATCTTAATCCTTCGGGAAGGGCACCAGACTGCCTTTGTTTTGCATGGTGCTTCTCTTTCATATTTTTCATTTAGAGCATCTGTTCCAGGGAAATATCAGTCAGCAGGTTTTCTGTTCCATGCACAGATTAATCTCATAATATCAAAGATTAATGACATATGTTCAATTAAAAGGGAAAAATTTCTTTTTACCTCAGCATCCTGCCCCCCCCAATCCCTGCATGTCTTTCCATCACGATATAGAGGAATGAAGGTGAAAAAGAAAGCTGAGATAACCCACTAATAACTTATGAAATATTAAAAATAAGGGGGGGGGGGGTTGTTCGAGGGGAGATGAGGTGTGTCCTTGTATAGCTGCAGAGGCAACTAGTTCTCAAGAGATATATGAACAGAGTCCTTAAGGATGCCTGGATTATCATGGTCCAGTCTATGAGTTGCTGCAGAAGCTTCTATCTCTAGTGGCAGAGTTTAGGCAGATATTCATCCTCAAATGCAGCCTTGATACTCAAGCCATCAAATCACTTTCAGCAGGTAGCAACTTTTTGGTTTTAACTAAAGGGTGGCTATGAGACTCTAAGTTAGACTTTATAGATAATTCAGCATCTACACTGGAGTGTAGAAATTAACATAGACAAAGTGCCACCATGCAGAGATGTGAAGCTTTACTGGTATTTTGCAGGACAAAGTTTATAGCTGGGATTGGTATCTTTATTAGACAAAAAAAAAAAAAAACAAAACCAAAAACCAACCTTAAAGGAGGAATTTAGTTTCACATCTAACATTATACCGAAAGGTATGTCTCAACTTTTGGTGTTCTATGACATTCCCAGAAAGTTTCCTCTGTTCAAAAGAAACATGTGTGAGGTGGGGAACAGCTTTGGGATTAAAGTCTCTTTCTGATATTTTAATCTTAAATTATACCTTACTCTTTGAATAGACTATATGAAGAAAAATACTTAGGGAAATACCTCTTGTAGAATACCAGCAGTATGTAGTTTACCTCTTTCTCAGGTCAATAGGACCCCACACTTGGCTCCTCACTTTTGGTGTACAGAAAAATATTCAGAATGACAGCTGTTCCCTCCCTAAAAAGAGCACATGGAAAAATTCAGGTTGACATTTTCTAGAAGAAATTTCAGTACATCATCTTCCAAGACATATAGGAACTAAATGGTGAGTCATGTGAAAATTTACCTTTAGTTAGCAGTGTCTGGTTTAGTTTGATCTGAATTTTGTTTGAGACATGATTTAAGGTTTAAATAGCAGCAAAGTCTTTCTTCTTTCCTCCCAGCCAGCTAACACACCCTTAGTTGTTTCCATGTTCTAATATGAAAGAAATTAATTTAGTGGAAGAATCATTGAGTACCAGGTTGTGTTTGTCATGACAACCCCCTGAGCTGTTTTTATTTATGCTTTTTTACTTTTTACTGGTTTACTTTTTTTTTTTTTTTTACTTTTTTTTTTAACTTTTTTACTTTTTTTTTTACTTTTGCTGTAAGTTTTTCCACAGAGCCCCTTCTTTCCTTGTGGCTTCTCCCTCCAACAGCTCTGGGGAAGGATGCACAAATAGTGAGGGTAGCAACACCACCAGCAGCTCAAATTCACCCCTGAGGGGACTGAAATGCTGTGCAAATCATCGGATTTATACCAGGAATAGATATGGCCATTTATGTGAGCACGGGAATTGTTAAGTGTTGACTGCACATGTACACATGATAATGTGCCTGTGTGATCCAAATTCAGGAGGAGTATGCAGAGTGAAGTAAACTTTTCTAATTTCTCTTTGAGAGGCTGTCATCTAGGATCATGATGTTGTATAATATGATGCATCATATCCTATATTATAAAAGAGGGAGATAAGCCTTTTATTTAAAACCTGTGACAATGCCAGTGTTGCTGTTGTCTGAATTCCAATTACTTGGGAAACATTCAGCACATCACATTTCAACATGTCATCTCTCCTAAGTGGAACCAATTGCATTAAAACAGTCAAGAAACTTCAGGCCCCCACACTTCAGCAAAAATCTAATCATAAAAATTTTAAATGCATATATTCCTTTTGCCCCTTCTTCAACAATGTCAGGCACACACTTCATTGGGATTCACCACAAGCACAATTATCAATGCTCTGTCTGCAGAATTGTTAATGGAAAAATTACATACATAGACTCCTGATAAACTGTGCATCTGATTTCACTGTTTGTGAAGCACAGAGATATTAATTATTACTGCTGTCACTCTTCCAGTTACTGCAAAAAAATGGTGAAAGTTTTCCATTAAGTGTGTCTCAGTCTTTCTTAAGCACACTGTAACTTGATCTAAGAGGAAGACACCAAAATAGCTGTGGCATGGTTGCATCGAATACTGATTAACCAGAGAACCCACAGCAAACTTAAGCACTACAATGTTTGTTTTTATTTAGGGTTGAAAGTATTCCAGAATGCCTCAGTTTATACCTCTCTGGACTGTATTCTACTCTAACATTTTTATAATTTACATTAGTTGTATATAGATAGGATTTTTTTTTAACATGCTGTTTTCCCTAAACAAAGTAGCCTATACAAAGCACGTATACTGCTTGAAGACGATTGCAGAACATTAATTAGGGAGTGTCATTTCAATAAAATGTGTGAGGTCATGCTTCAGATAATGAAGATGTGTTGAGCAATTAGCAACAAACCCTAGTCATTCCATTATTTGAACTATTGCTCATACATTGAACTATATTCAACTCCAACTATTTCAGGCTCTGGAAGGTTTGTATGAAGTTTGTTTCCCATTGGTCTTGGAGTAGGATCTTTTTTGGGCTTAAGCTTTTCAGGCTTTTTATTTTTCATTTTTAGATTCAGCATATATTTGGCTGCATTTCTCTAGGTTGCATGAATTAAAACTGTGAGGGCCTCTCTTCTAGTCTAGATAACCCCAATTTTAGGCTGGGTTAGATCCTCAGTATAGGGGGGGTCACCTGCTATTAAATAGTAGAAAGTACTCCACTTTTACAGTTGGCTCTATCAGCTGCTTACAGGTATACAGGGCCCCTCTGTTGAAAATGCTGTCTCTCTTCTTCTGTGAAAATGGCATTCAAATAGACCAGGCAGGTATAAGTCCAGGCTAGTGTACATAGACCCATCGCTGAAGCCTTCCCCTGCAAATCTGTAGTAAAAGTTTTGCTCATCCTCCATCTTTTTGTATTTTTATCAGCAGAAGCAAACCCTGACGTACTGATGACGTGTGCTTTTACTTTACAATTGCTAGCTTAAATTTATAAGTATCTTAATTCACATCACAGTTTTACTTTCATGCAGGAAGCTTTAGATCAGTGTGTGAGTATTCTGAAGAGTTGTAACTCCACCCATATGAGATAATTTCTTGCTGTGTATATTGCTTTCCTAAGTAACTCAGAGGGATATATTATTTCATTACTGAGATTTTTTTCCTGTTTTTTTTTTTTCTTAAAATAAAAAATATGTGAGTTCTAAATAAATAAGTCAGATAATTTATCCTGTTTCAATAATTTCACTTTTTTTTTTTCCTCACTTGAACAACAAACAAAAAATATGCTTTCCTGATATGCCCATAAATATCCTGCATCACTTGGAAAGACTCACAAGAAGGACTACCCTAATAGCTTAAGCTGGAAACTGAATGAAGTGAGCACTGGAAATAAACAAAATAATGAAAACAAACAAACAAACAAACAAAAAACAACCAAAAAAACCCAACCAACCAAACAAAAACAAAACCCAAAAAACAAAACAACCCCCCCCAAAACCAAACCAAACCAAAACAACAAAAAACCTAACAAACAAACAAACCCAAAACAACACCAAAACCTCTGAAAAATGTATTGTTTATTAACTTAAAAGTATTGTAAAACACAGTTTTGCAAGGATAAAAAACAGGATAAAAAAAACCCAATAAGGGACAGATTTTCTAATACAATAGCACTTTGTGTAGAGCAAGGTCTCACTGGTTTGCTGACATAGCTTTTTCTGTACAGGTACTTACTTGTTGACTTAATAGGCTACTTTTTAAACATTTGAGACAATCATGGTTGTTGTGATGCTCAACAACTGTATTATTTCCACTGCTTTTACAGATGGAGAGAAGGATTTACATGCAAAGACACATATCTTGCAATCACTTATGTAGTTAATTAAAAACACATGAATAATCAGATTGATTACAATAGGACTGTTTACATGCTTAAGAATAATTAAGCTTGAATAGATGTCATTATGGAGTTGGGACTTTTTTGCCTAATCAGAAAGGTATTAGGTGTGGGAGGAAAACATAAATTGCATTATTTATTGCTTAAGTTACTGTCTTTCAAGAGTATGGATGTGTAATTACGTCTACAATGGCCACTGTGAGAAAAGACATAGGATGAATGAGGATAAACTGGGACAAATGCAACTAGCATAGTGATGTAGAGCTGCTGTATTTTACCACATTGCATATTTGTAGAAGTGCCCCTGCAGGTGGTCATTAAGGAAACTCAAGCATGCCACTAGATGTTATTCTTTCAAATAACTATTGGCAGTTTCATGAGGGTCTTTGACAGTCCCAGAGAGATCTTCAATCAGATAGCAACTCAAGAACTGAGCAAAAGACATTAGTTAATAAGAGCTACATATGTGCCCTAAGCAACAGATTGAGGTGAGGTTTTTTGCTGCAGAATGAGATGATGTTTTTAAAAACACTCCTTATGCTACCTTGGAAATACAGTGATTTGGGATAAGAAATCTGCCTGCAGTTTATTTGCTCTTTGGAAGAAGTGACAAAGCAGAACAGATGCTTTTACTTTTGCTGCTTGAGTGGAATAATTCCAGAGAAATTTGGAAAGCAATGACAGAATTTTAAGATATTTCAGAGAAACGTTACAAAAGTTTATCTTCTCTGATGCACAAGACTTAGAAAGAAAGAAGTTTCCAGGTGAATTAAATAAAGCATAAATATAGTCACAGGTTTCAAAGGAGAAAGAGGTGAATGATTTGAGTCTCAAACAGGTAGCAGCAACTAGGAGGGAAGAGGCAAAACCTGTGTCAAAGATAAAACCACCTCTAGAGAATGTGTAGAAGTGGTGCTTATGTGGAGGAGTAAGAAGGCCTAGAATAAATTTGCTGTTTATTGTGGGTGTAGTGAGAACTTAGGAAATGTGTGTGCCCCCACAAAGTAGAATTTCCCACTAATGTGAGTATGGTCATCTTTTGACACAATTATCAGTATGAGGTGGTGGAGGGAGGTTATTTTAACCATGTAAAACTTCTTATATCAGTTTCTTGGTTTTGCATATGGTTGGTGCTTGGCTTACAAAGAATTCTTTAGTGAGCAGAGCATTGGCTGTGACATTTGCTAGGCAAGCTCAAAAATCTAATGTCATACATTATTAATAATGATAAGTGTTCTGCAAAGAGAAGCCATCAGAAGTGGAATCATGTTCAGGTATTACATGCCAAGTGATCTTGTTCCATCATTCTATGGCAAATACAATTATTTGTTATCAGTATTAAAGATGCCCATGTCATGGATAATGTGAGTAGATATTGCAAAATGGTAATGAAATTTGGAATATCTGATTAGTCATGAGAAAACTACTAAAAAAAAAAAAGGCATTTTATCTATGTCTCACATAATTTTTTACACTGAATGACCAATTATATTTCTATTATATGTCATTTATTTTGCATATTTTAATTTCTAATTACTGATAAATTGGTGATTAAGATGACATTGATCCATTAATGCCTACTGAATGTTTAATGCATGGATACCTTAAAATGTTTGCTGTTCCACAGGATTCTTATAGGTTTTGGCTAGAACTCCAAAGGAGTGACATATTTCTAGTCTCTTACTCCAGTATATCTACCATCAAATTGAAGCATCAATGCCACTTGATTGAAGCATCAATGTCATGGCACCATCCACAAAATTACTTCTTTTAAATTATTAAGATCTTAAGCTGAAATTCAGCCCAGAGGGAGCCAACCTAATGCTACAAAGGCTCAAGTCTGTAAATGATTGCTGGCTTGTTTCTTGGAAAGTGTGTTTCTGTTCTAATTTATTCTATGCCCCTAAACAGATAATCAGCAAATGGTGGGCACTATTTTAATATGTTGTCATCTAGAAGCACAGGCTGATGTCAAAGTCCTACCCAAATGCAGGAAAGGCAGAGGATCACCAAGAAACATACCTGTCTCTGCACTTCAGGAACCAGAAATGTGTGCAGTTGAAAAAGTAAGTCAGTGCTTGCCAAATCATTCTGGACTGCCCCATTGCTGAATACTTTGTAGCTGTCATTATCAGAAACCCTCTATTGGAAAATATGGTTAAGTTTGTAGAGTAATATGACCCTAATTTTTGCCTTGTGGCTTGCACCATTGCCAAGACACAGCTTAATCTGCATTCACTAGATATATATAACCTATAGAAGGTAAGCTGAGTACCTGCGCAAGGAAGGACTTGTGCTGTGACACCTCCTTGATTCACTATGGTGGCAGATCTTGCCAGGGAGCAGGAAGGACTGCAAAGGAAGGTGGGCTGGCAGCTGACTTGTGTAGTGAGGCCAGTAAGAGGGGTAACCTCACTGGCAAGTAGTCAGGATGCTTAGCAGCCAGTCAGGTTCAGGTCTGGAGACACTCACTGAGGTCCAGAGACCACACAGCAAGTCTGGGGTGACAAGGCAGGTCCACAAGCAGCCTAGGAAGTCTAGCCAGTGTCTCAGAGAGACTGCGGGCAGACATAGCTGCTACAGAGCTGTGGTGTTACACAGATGGGAGCCATCATAAATCCTCAGCTTACAAACAGCCTGCAAGGGAAACAGCGTCCTTTCTTTTAGCCTACTTCACAACAGCTTTTACCAGGGGAGGAGCTGATTCTTACCTCTGTCAACTGAACTCCTAGAAAGGGACAAATGCACAAAGGACCCTGACAGACCTGCACTGCAGAGGGCACAGGCAATGTAGTTCCTATTTACGCCAGTATCAGGAAATGTATTTCTGAGGCATGCAGCACTATTCAACTGGAGCAAGCTGTGGAAAACACCTTTACAGGCTTCAAGAGCATATTGTGCTCACAAAGACACATATGGGATCCACGAAGGCCCTGTAAGTACCAGACTTTGTAGGAATGAAAATTAAAAAAAACACATGGCAAACACCTATGTCTGTGAGCCCTTTTCACATGAACAGAGGTATTGACAAACAGAATTTTTGAAAATCTGTTATATTTTCTCTGACCTCCTTCACATCCCAGCCTTGCTGTGGGAGGTGCTCTGTGTTGAGTGTTGTTATCAACAGTTGTTTTCTTCTCGGAGATCGGAACACTGCTAGGGAGGGAAGAGTGATTCCTGCATCTTTTTTCTGTGTAGTGATACTGAGGCTTAACTAATTAGCATTCATGCTGAATAGCTAGCTGAGATTCTCTCCTGAAAAGGCATGCAGTGTGTTGCCTATTCAAATGGGCCTGTGGCTGAACATTTTCTGAAGTCATCACTCTCAACTGCTGTTGACAGTGAAAAGAAATTTTGTGTGTTTGTGAAATGGGGTTAGAGGAAAAATAAGAGATGCTGTTGCACTCCAGTGGAAAGTATTTTGTGGTATCAAGGTTCTATAGATCTGGATGGTGTTTTGTTTTGTTGGTTTTTGGTTGTTTTTTTTTTTTTTAAGTTAAAGCCTGCTGAACATACCTTAAGCTTTGTTCTCAGCTGTAACCAATATCCTTGCCAAGTTACTACCATGGCAGGCACCTGACAATCAGGGAGTCCGTTTCCCAAGGAGAAAAAAAGTTTGGGAAACTTTTGTTTTCAGACCATTTTGCTGCTTCTGTACCCATTATCTAATGGCCACAGTGGTCACTCAGTCTCAGCACTGAGGTCATAGTGGCATAAACCTTCAGGATTGGAGCGAGACTGCTTCATGTAGCAGAAATGCCAGTGCAAATGAGGCAGCTTTCTGGAATCCCTCTGCTCCCGGCTTAGAGCAGATGGCATGCACTGTTTCACCAAGAGGTGCACAACTTAAGACTCCCATGAGTTAACTGGAAAGAAATTAGACTAATAGTTAGGAAGAATATGAATGAGAGCCCTTTTGAAAATCTGAAGCCATAGTTGCAGTTCATCCTAACACATGGTTTCACAGCCAGTGCACTGCTATAAGGTATTTGTACACATCTGAAAAGTGCAGGTATAGTAGTGCCAGTGGTAAGAGACAAAGAGCTCATAAACCAGATCCTAGATGTTAATTATTAATCAAAGCCAGTAAAAATGTGTTCTGCTTTAATATGACAATACTGGTACATAAACTCTTGAGCTAACAGACACTTTAAAAAATGAATGGTGATTACTGTTACAGCAGCTGTTTCATCAGCCTCTTTAGAACCACCAATATGTTAGTCAGCCATACGTTAGCAGGCAACATAAGGACAGTTCAGAGTTGAGACTTTCCAGTACTGCAAGCTCCACTCAGGTAATTAGCTTCTACAGAAATGTTCTGTTGAAAACCTCAACAGAGAAACTGGGGACAAGGAACTGGAAGAGGAGATCACTACATGGGAGAGTGAGGAGCTGTGTATTTGAATTTCATAGGGGATAGCAGGTAGGAATAATTACAAGTGGCTTCAGAGATAAACTAAACAAGCTAGCAGAAATCTTGATCTCTCTGCCCATAAAAAATTAGCAATGGCTAGTGGATAAAGCAAACCCATAGATACACAGCTGTGTTAATTCCATAGTCTGTACTAGCCAGTCTCATTTGACTCCAAGTCTTGTTTGAGGGACACTGCTACAGGAATGCTCAGTTTAATGGAAATTTATTTGAAAACAGCCTGGAATGAAAGCACACACACAAAAAAACCCCAAACCAAAACAGCAACAAACAAACAAACAAACAAACAAAAACAAACAAAAAACCCAAACCACAAAAAACCAAAACAAAACAAAAAAGAAAGCAAAAAACCCACAACAACCAAACCAAACAACAACAAAAAAAGCAAACCCAAAACAAAAACAAACAAACTAACCCAAACAAATACTGAAACCCTGAAACCATCCCCCAAACTTCTACGGACTTTTAAAGCATTGCTAGTACATCAGAGAGCAGGACTGACCAGAAAATTTACATTGATTTCTAGCAAATGTTGCTGCCTCGAGCAGCTTAGATAGGGATCTCAGGTTGCATTTGTTGAGTTTTGCCCAGTACCACATGATGAGAAGAGAGATTAAAAACCTCAGACAACTCTTGAGATTCCACTGTGAAATGTGTTTTGTGCTTTAATGTAACTGCTATGTGTGTTTGATAGCTGAGAATCTATGGTATTTGATTGTGCCAGTTCTTTTATAAATTTCAGCATAAAAAGAGACAGCCCACAGAAAAATAAGCAAACAAGAATGTAACCCCATAACATTTTTGTCTTTCATTCAATTATTATTATTTCTTTTCATTATAGTGTCTCAAAAGAAACAAGGAAAATGTATTGCCTTTGCTTTTGATCTGTTCGACAACCAGGCAGCAGAGCAACCTCTAACTTCATAAAAGTTTCCTAGAAGGCCCATGTGAGTTCACTGCTCTGCTATGGTGTCTTCCAAAATACTGTCAGCAAAACCTGAGAGGACCAAAGAGAATAAGAACTTTGATGCAGAAGCAGTGCCATGGGAAACATCTCTGATTAGAGAGATGCCTGCTGGGCTGTAACCAAATATAGAGCCCAGTGTGCCCTATCTCGAGCGTTGTCTAAAAACCTGTTCTTCCTTTCTACTCCACCTGTTGCTGTACACAACTGCTGAGAGGTATCACATGCTTATTCTGCTGACTTCAGTTGTTGATCAGGGAATGTTGCCAGTGCCTCTGCTACAGATCAGTCCCGTACTGTATGTTGGCTTTTCAAATTCGTTGCATGCCCTCGGTTTTTTTATATCACAACTAAAATTCCTGCTGGTTTATGGTACCAAGCTCTGTGATCTAATAAAGACAGGGTTTGCGTTATGTACTTATAATGCTAAATTAGTCATAGTGGCAGTTTTGAGGGCACATTTATTTCTAGAATCTCTTGTTTAATTTATGATTCTATCTTGCCTTTCAGAGCACACATTTTTCTCAGTAATGCTTCCAATTCCACAGGTTTACCCATCCAAGGAATTTCCCTGACAACAAAAATATGAACCTGTGTTCTCTCCTAAGGTTGTTTGCTGATATTGATTCACCCTTGCTTTTTGAGCACCGGTTCCTCTGGATGGTATACAGTGGGTGGCTCTCAAATCCCTCTCTTTCCTCCTCTGGCACAGATTAATAGTGCCAGCATTTATTCAGTGCAGAATTTATCTTAGTGCACTTTTTGTCGTCTCAATCATTATTGCACAGGCACTCTTTCCTCCAGCTTATGTTTTGCCAGCTGCTGTGACTGTTTATAGACTAACAAGGCAAAGAATGAACTTCATTTCCACCATTGAGCAGGGAGCCAGCGGTCCTCCTTTCTAATCTTTGCCTTTGAGCTGTTATATGATGACTACTTCATCTGTCCTCCCTGTTAAGGTACATTATATTCTTCACATGAAATGCTGTTCTGGAAACTACCTGGAATATCTAAAAGCAGGTTATACAGAATTTTTCAAGTTCCTCTGATGTGGAGAAAAAATCTGGTTCTACAGGCAGAATTTTTAAGTCCTTCTGCTGCTGGCATTTGTGTTGTGCAGGGTGACTATGCCTGTAGATGTGCTTCTAGACACTAGGTATAGCATGCTATTTCCTGGCAATAGAAACCTAAGTGTTGCTGTGTTTCTGAAGTACCATGAGAAATTTCCTTAGTGTGTTCCACATTATTTGTTCCACACCTGTTTTCCCAATACAAAGATCTAAGTTTTCCTGCAATTTCTCTTGAAGTCTCTGATGTTCTATCCTTCCAGTCAGTGTTCTTCATATTGCCAGCTATTCCATCGTGTACTGTAAGGTTTGAAGTACTAAATTAAATGTACATTGTCTTGATTATCCTACCCTATACCCACTCCAAGCATGAATTTAGATTATTTTTCCTAATGGAAGGATCCCACATAACTATAGAAAAAGAAAGCTTAGATCCTTTAAATACTTCCACTATAATAAAATTGCAGTACAAGAGGGGGGGCAATCTCAGGATTTTCCAATGCTTTTGTTGTAGTGTGCTTGTGTGCTCTAAAATTAAACATTCCTATTATTAAAAATGCATTTTTAAAATAGTATTTCCAATATGTGTGAATCTGAGCCACCATCCAAATCTTATCTAGATACCTGTTTTTTAGTATGATGTGAATAGTCCCCCCTGGAAATTCCTTATAGCTGAATGCATGCATATGTGCTTCAATTGGAGTAGTGAGGGAAAGATACATACTCCTTTCTCGGTGGGTAACCACAAGGAAATTTTTACTCTAGGCAAATAATTAAGAAGAAATGCTACAGTGACGAGTACAAAATGTCTTCCCAGGACTCAGAAGCACTCTGTTCACACTGTCATTTTAAATTTGCTAACGTGCACAGAGGATGGCTGGATGCTGTCAGTCAGAGGGGTAACATGCGTTAACAAGCTTAACAGTTAGTGTTTGAACATGGTCTTGTGTGCTGACAGCACTTCAATTGA
Organism: Megaceryle maxima; assembly: GCA_024605025.1. Lineage (NCBI taxonomy): Eukaryota > Metazoa > Chordata > Aves > Coraciiformes > Cerylidae > Megaceryle > Megaceryle maxima. The sequence goes on along the minus strand of JANHGN010022473.1, from coordinate 32,941 downwards.
AGTACACTTTATTTGTTCACCTAGGCAGAAGAAATCTCTAGGAACTTCTGGACCCAGTTTTGCTCTATTCAAAATCAATTGGGGTTTTGTCATTGACTTTAATAGGCATCAGATCAGCCCCTTAGTGTTGTGTAAGTAGCAGAGAGAGGAGAAACTGAGACTAAATGTGCTAAAGGTGTACTGTCTTTGTTTATTTTTCTTTGCCAATGAATAGGTGCTGATGAATTTAACTCCCAGTCTCATTATGGAAATGGGAACTCTTAAAATAATGTTGCATTACAGGTTTTTTGTGTGTGCTAAAACTATGTTCTTATTACTCTGAAAAAAAAGCGAAATCTATTTGCAAAGCTCACTGTAGTTTCTAGCTGCAATTTAATATCACAGTTTGTTCTACCAACCCTTAGGACCATGACTTTCCAAGTGGAATTGAGGTAAAAATGAGACATCTAAATTTAAAATTGCTAACCTGAAAGGTCTTGCTTAGAAAACAAAACTTTTCTTCCATGCAAAACTACAAAAGACTATACACAGCCCAAGGCCATTCTGCTGCACCTATCTCACAGCTACACTTAGCTAGCCATCCACAGCACTCAAGTGTGTCTGCTGCTGCCCATACCACCAATACCCAACCCTTTGGTGTAGCAGGTATTCTCGGACCATGCTCACACATCTGTGGACTGGACTCTCTCCCCCTCCTGCCAAGCTAGGTCATCACTCTGTAATACTCATGAAGAAAGCAAACATGGGTAGAATGGGTTATGGAGTACCTCTTTGCTAATCTACCACCACACGATGCTGGTAACATCCCTCACCACATGCCAGTTTCCAGCAGAACTACTCTAACCACAGCAGCTTTCTGTGGCTATAATTCTTTATATATAAACTTTTAAATTAAAAAAAATAAGGCTTCCTTTTTAATCTAGAACTAGTAAAGAATATCTCACCAGATAAACCACGTATAACTATTATAAGACACACAAGCCTCATTTTCAAATCAAAATGGGAACAAATGTGTTAAATGTACATTTGACTCAATACAAGGCTAAGTCAATAAAAATCTATAGCTTATAATGTATAAAAGACCAGAGGCTGGAATGATCTCACCATCCCTTTATGGCTTTAAATTAATAATTTTATAAAACATTTTTAATCTGACACTTCACTTCTCCACCCTACATCCACACTCCTTACCCCAGCTAGTCAACATATGCCTGTGACCAAATAAAACCACTGAAACTACTGACACAAAACAAATGCATGAATAGCACTCTGCTCTGCCCATCACTGTGCACATTCCTCCCGGCCTCCAGCTGGTTCACCGAAATGTAAGCACTGGGACTTACAGGTATCCAGACCTCATTAATGTCCATAAATATGTAAAGGCCAAGTGTTGGGAGGCTGGAGCCAGGCTCTTCTCAGTGACATCCAGTGACAGGACAAGGGGTAGGGGGTACTGCCTGGAGCACAGGAGGTTTCAGGTAAACATAAGGAAAAACTTTTTCACTGTGAGAGTGACAGAGCACTGGGACAGGCTGGCCAGAGAGGTTGTGGAATCTCCTTCTCTGGAGACATTCAAAACCTGCTCCTGTGTGACCTGATCTAGGTGATCCTGCTCTAGCAGGGTGGTTGGACTAGATGATCTTTCAAGGTCCCTTCCAACTCCTAATGTTCTGTGATTCCGTGATTCCATGTGACTCTATCACAAAAAATGGGAATGGCATGTGGCATGTTTGGCGGTTTAAGGTGCAGAAATTGTCTGATCTTCCTGATGAAACAATTTCGCTGTGGTTAAATGAACATGCTAGGCCAGGAAAGGTGCTTTCCAAAGCATTTAATTTTTGGCCTTTCTTTCCTCCTTGATACCAAAACTGATAGCTAAATGTTTACATTATTTGGTAGTAAGTAAAATTAAACCTGGTTGAGTTAGTTTTGCCTGTGACAACAGAATGACTACTTATAGAAATGAGTGAACTGGTAATTTCCCTTCTTACTGGAGTGTCCTAAATATTCATCATGTGAAATCACTGACATAATATTAGCTAATAAGCATAAATACATAGAAGTGGTGTCTACCACTTCAGGGCCAGATGCATCAAAGGTAGGCACTGCATAGTGTTAAATGGCCATGTCATGAACTTAAGATGTCTGAACTCTTGTTCCTCACTTGTTCTTATTGAACAAGTGGTGATTTGTCTTTGGGTCAGCTAGATAATTTAAAAACACAATTAGCATACCATTGGGACTGATAAAGCTAGGCCTTCCTTATCTTTTCTGACTTTGAATAAAGTGGTTTGGCATGAAACTAACATTAACTGGAGAGGGAACTCCGTCTTAATGGAGAAGCAGAAGCTCTATATTTTCTTGTTACTTCTTAGAAAAGCATGGAGGGAAGCTCATTTTGCATTCCTTGGGAAGAATTACCAATAATTGTTGTTCTGCTAAGCTTTACAGTCTTAGCTAGTGCAAGCTTCACTGGCATTCTCAAAAGAAAAACATTTACAGTGGAAAGTAAAATGGAGAGGGTGAGCAAATGTTTGCCTATATATCCAGCTTCCCCAAATCTTAACTGGATTATCCATAACAATGATAACTGTGGAGCTCCCTCTTGTTTAAAAATTAAGAATAAAAAATAAATTCTTCACTTTATTGCCAATGCTTCTTTCACAGGAACTGAAGTACCAGAGTGATGAAATTTGTCTTTTTGCCATTTTAGGAGGATGATAATTTCTAGTCTAGAAATGTGACTTTCACAATTAAAAAGAAAGTCTGTCATTTGGGAGACAAGAGAGCCCTGTTAGCTAGGAGATAAACTAACAAAAATTATCCAGCTGCAACAGATCACTGGAAACCTGCTTTGAAAACCACCTTAGACTGATGTCCCTGGACATAAGCACTGAGTCTGGTTCCTGGCTCAAATCTTAGAGGAATGTGAGGAGTAATATGCTGCAGCTGAAGGGGTAACTATTGTACTGGAGTACGCTGCAAGAAGGTTGCAGAGCATGAAGGAACATGACAGAGATTACTATTGGTCAGGCACCACTGAATTCCTCTCAATGGCTCCACACTGTGAAGAGTGAAGGACAAGGTGTCACTAGAGACTGGTGGCAAGAAGTGTTGCAATTGCTTTAGATACAACAGCTTTATGTGGCAGACTGAAAGGCAGATCAACTGTTGCTAATCTAATTGCTCCATTTCATATGAAGGCCAGGAAAAGTTCTCAAGACTTGGTGCATTCATCAGTAGGCAGAAGCCTGAGCTACAACTTCTGTCCATCTTGCACTGACCTTGCTCTTGCAAGATGCTTTTCATTATGTGCTGCAAACAGTGATGGCCTGTTTGCCCACAGCAGCCTGCTTCACAGCTTTTGATGCTCTAATCTACCTGAACGTGTATTGCCAACTGCACCATCTCTTCTGGGAGGCTTCATCTATGCTGCCTGCAGGTGGTTTCTAGAAAGGACTTTAGGTATGCCTTGTCTGGTACCTTAAGACTGACACAGCACATGGAAATGGACTGCTGGTTCTGCATAAATACTACTACTTTATCTCATCCTAATGGAGTGCAAAAGATAATGCAGGTAATCTCATTATCCAATCAGAAAAGATCTGAAGGCTCAAATGCTGGACAGAAACATAGAAATGTCTGGGTTGGAAGGGACCTCTAGAGGTCATCTAGTCCAACCCCCCTGCTGAGAGCAGGG
>JANHGN010022473.1:6033-27791 GCA_024605025.1 Megaceryle maxima | reverse complement strand
CATACTCATGACAAGGAAAGAACAAAAAAAAAAAAAATAAAAAAAAAAAAAAAAAAAAAAAAAAAAAAAAAAAGAAGCTGAAATTACTAATGTTAAAACTCAGCTGGTTAAGACTAAAAATTTTTAAAGTTTTAGTAAATGATGAAGTTTCTACTTGTCTTTTACAAATGTGATGTACCCAAACCCCAAGTCACAGAAGGCAAAAGCAGGGACTGTGAGAATGAAGAGCTACAACTGTAGGAGGAGATCATGTTCGAGACCATCTAAATAACCTGAAGGTTCACAAGTCCATGAGATCTGATGAGATGCATCTGTGGGACCTGAGGGAACTGGTGGGTGAAGTTGCTAAACCACTATCCATCAAATCTGAAAAGTCATGGCAGTCTGGTGAAGATCCTATTGACTGGAAAAAGGAAAACTGGAAAAACTCCCATTTTTAAAAAGGGAAAAAAGGAAGACCTGCAGAATGACAGGTCAGTCAGTCTCACCTTTGTGCCCAGCAAGACAATGAAGTAGATCCTCCTGGAAACTATGTTGAGGCATATGGAAAATAAGGAGGTGATTAGCGACAGCCAACATGGCTTCACTAAGGGCAAATCATGATGGACAAATAGAGTGGCTTTCCATGACAATGGTGGATAAAGTAAGAGCAACTGATGTCATCTACCTGGACTTGTGCAAAGCATTTGACACTGTCCCAAGTGACATATTTTTCTCTGAATTAGAGAGATGTGGATTTGATGGGTGGACCACTTGGTGGATAAGCAATTGTCTGGATGGTCACACTCAAAGAGTTGCAGTCAGCGGCTCTATGCCTAAGTGGATACCTATGATGAGTGGTGTTATTCAGGGGTTGGTATTGGGACCAGTGCTGTTTATCATCTTTTTTGATATGTGGTGCGGTTGACATGATGCAGGGAAATGATGCCAGAGTGACCTTAACAGGCTTGAGAGATGGGCCTGTGCAAACCTTATGAAGTTCAACAAGGCCAAGTGCAAGGTTTTGCACAAGGGTTCAGGCAATCCTAGCACAAATACGGTCTGGAAAATAAGTGGATTGAGAAAAGCCCTCTGGAGAAGGACTTGGGGCTGTTGGTTGATGAGAAGCTCAACATGACTCAGCAGTGTGCCTTTGAAGGCAAGGAAGCTAACCATATCCTGGGCTGCATCAAAAGTAGCATGACCAGCAAGTCAAGGGAGGTGATTTTCCCCCTCTATTCCACTCAGAGGGCTGGAGCATCTGCCTTATGAAGACAGGTTATGAAAGTTGGGGTTGTTCATCCTGGAGAAGAGAAGGCTCCAGTAAGACCTTAGAGTAGCCTACCAGTTCCTGAAGAAAGCTAGAGAGGGACTTTTTACAAGGGCTTGTACTGATAGGTCAAGGGGTAATGACATTTATGAGCTTCGATCCAGAAGATTTTTTTACTCGATTAAAATATTACATTAATTTAAAAAATCTTACAATAATCTCAAACCTCCACAAAAATTTTATAATCACCGTTTGTGATATGGCCTGCAATCTTCTAAAGCCTGTTAAAACTTGTATCCAGATGAGGATGGGAAAGAGACCCTTTAATTGGTCCAGTTCTGTTGGTGGGGCAAGAGTCATTAATATTCTGTTTCATTTCAGAACTGTTTAGTTTACTAGTCAGACATTTGATCCATGCTTTCTCATTCTGAGTACAGAATGGATGTGGCACATTTCATTTGGCTAACTAATCTTGATTAAAGCCTCTTGCTTCTGAAGAAAAGAATGCGAGGTGAAAATTTATTTTATGGTGGCAAGGAAGTGTAGTAAGACTTGCTTTTACCTTTAAGTGTTTATTTGGGTGACCTGGTAGAAAAATGAGTAAAGGAAAAGGCAGTTCTATTTTTCCTAGACAAATAATTTGACATTTCTGTCCTGTTTTTTGTTCATTTTGTCCTTCTTGGGAATAGTACTTACATATTTAGTTGTGTAATTTTTTTTTTTAATCTATCTGTATTTTTCTTCAACTAAATCATGACATACAAATCAAAGAAGGGACCATGACATATATTAGGCAGGCACAGAACATCCAGTACAAAAACATCTGATTCTCATAACAAACATGAGGGTCTTCGATGATGTTATCCACACAGAGTTGAAGCTATGGTTTCTCTACAAAGTGAAAAGGGTTTCTAGAGCCACCACCCAATTTGTGCCCTAGTAGACTCCAAAGGGTGTATTCCCTTCTTGATAATACTAAATAGCATCCTAAGATTCAAGTGTATACACTCTGCATGTAGGAAAGCATGTGTGAGAAGCCCAGAACCAATTTCAGCTTCTCATCTGCAGGGAATTTCCATTAATTTCCTTGATGCTCATGGTAGAAGTTTTCATCTCCACCTATTGTTTATCAGTCCAGTCCTTAACACAGTATAAAGGATTTACCTTTCAAAGTGAATTATGTTTGTATATGGATGTAACATGGGTTGATAAAATCATTGAGAAAGGCAAAGACAGACAGAATATTTTTTTGTTTCCAAAAATTTTAAGTTTTTCTGGCAAAGCTTCTTTTCTACATCAAATTGAAGATCTACCCTTGTGGCCATACCTGACTTTTTTATTAGTCAGCTACATAAACATGAAAAAAATACTGAACGAAAGTGAGCTTGTGATGAAGAAAAGAAACAAGAAGGAAACATTTGTAAGATGAAACAAGTTCGCACCACCCTTATAAATTGGAATTGACTTCACTGCAGTGACTGTATTTGACTAAGATAGGACATACTAACTCAGTTACAGTGGTAACTGTAATCCATTGCAATGGATTCCGGATTGGATATGTCTAATTAACTGTAACAGCTTCAACCTAGCTCACATAAGTGAGATAACACACAGTCTTCTGTCTGCTTTGTTCTTCATTTGAGATGTACTTGCCCTACTTCTTTCTACAGTCCTATTGGCATTTCTTTTTCTTTTCAAAAATCATTTTGCGTAGTCCTTTTGCTGTCACAAGGAAAGATTGATGACTGGTGCCCATCCTTCTGTCATAACATGAGGGACTGTTGTGTCTGGATTGATTTCACCCATTGTTCTGTCCTGTAAAAAAAATATTTGTCAATAAAACGGATGCAAGGAAAATCCTTTGGCACTAACATTATGAGCTGATTCATCTTCATCACCATGAAACTGGTTGGAAAGGATATAAGGCAAAAATAATCTGTTCTCATGATAAACCTGAGTTGTATTTAGGATAAATACTGCCCTAGTTATCTGCTAAAGGCACTGCATGTTTTATTGAGAAATGGAAACTGAGTAAAACAACCTTTTTATCCTGAACCCATTAATTTTCAGATTCATTTCAAAGTCACTCTCTTATTTAAAAAAATGTATAGCTAAAGTTGTATAGGAAGACTCTTACTTTTCTCACTATTCTGTTGGCACGTTATATCTTACCTTTCCATTGTAACATGGAAAGTGTGAAATTAACTTTCTTCTCAGTAAGTTTCTGTTTGTCTAGTGTAACCAATATTATGTTTTGTGCTGATGTGTCAGACAATAAAAATATCATGAGATTAGTTTATGGACAGCAAGGCTTTTGTAAAACACTAAATTTTGAAGATACCTTATTTTGCCACCCAGATTTCACAGTTCTTTAGGTGTGTTCATTTCCAATTTTTATACCACCTTTGCAGCTGTGAATACAAGTAACTTTGAAATGAAAAAATATATATGTAACCCCCCCCCAAACTTTGCAGTGGAAGTAGTATACTTCCTTGCTTTTTGTCAAAACTCTTGAGTTGGAAAATAAAGTTTTTTCTATGTTTAGAAAGATTTAAACAATTATCTTCCTTTAGGTGTTCATTCCGCAGTACATGGAATTTGAGTAGGAAGGACAGAAATCAGAACTTGTTTATTAGAGCAAGACACAAGTAATTCTAATGCTTCAAGCATTAGAGCCACTGGTATCAGCAGATGGAGTGAGTAGATGTGACCTATTAATCTCAGCTTTCAGGAAACTGCTCAAACACACATTTCCCAGTTTATCTGACTAAGATGCCTTTATAGTCAGTGGAGAAGGAAATGAAACTATAAAAAGTGATTCACCTTATGCTACAACAAATGTCTAAGACAAGTTAAAGGAATCACTCTTTGGAGAAGTAAACTCTTGAAAGGCTACAAAACTGCTGATTTTTAATAGTTGGACTTTGTAATAACACCAATAATGAACAGAAAAGGCAGAAGTCTGTATTTGAGCAAAGAGGAAGAGTTGTATTTGCATACCACAAGGATGAGAAAGTATCTTGAATTGTATTTGTAACTGAGGGGAATGTTAGACAATGTCTAAACAAGCAAATCTAGATAAATTACACATAACAGCCCTTAAAGAACTGGTGGGAGAGATGTACTCCTTTTTGCTTCTCTGAGTACTATTTAATGAATTGTTGAGTTTACCATCAAGGCAAGATCTCAGTAACGATAGTACACTTAAAGAGCTATGCACTCTTAAAAAAGTTCACATAAAAAGTTAAAAATTGAAGAGGAGCTTTTCTTTTATATGTGCTTGCATAAATGTCTCTGACCTTATTCAGAAATATTATAGTTCTGTGGATAGAGTGACTTCAATCTAAATCTGTCTGTGACTTAGTTCTTTATTTGTAAAAAGGAGATAATAAAATTTCACTCTTCTTCCTATGATTTTAGGATTCCAAAGCAAAGATTCCCTGTGTTATGAAATGACCCAGGTCAACAACCATTTCACTTCTAACATGGACTATCAGATCACTACAAAGTAAGGAAAATTAAGTATGTTTTAAAACATATAAAATTTCTATAAGACTATTCTTTTTTTTTCAAGGAGGGATTAATTTTCTTATATCTACTTACGATTTCATCTTCCACAGAACCACCTCCTTCAGTGTCTCTAAATTCCTTTAAGTTAGGAAGGCTTCTCTGTTAGTGTTACTATAGCAATGAAACACATGAAACTGTCATTTCACCAAATCCAGAACATTAACAGAGAACTGGGGTGAGAACTGAGAAAGGAAGATTTCTAAAAGACATTGTTCAGAGTCCTGCCTTCCAATCCTTGCTGCAAAGAGGGCAGTACAAACCCTGAAAGAGGTTTTGTTCTCCTCTCAGTTGAGAAAGACCTTTCAAATACAGCGCATGTGTTTAAGTACTGGAGGCAGCAAGAGGAATAGATTGGCCCAGGCAATATTGAAATGAAGCACATAAGAAAAAAGCAGATTAAAAAAATGAAAGAGTGTACTCAGCTGTAAGAACATTTAATTATACCTCCTGTAGAAGGACTTTGTATTAATATAATCTCTAACATACAACTATGTTCCAGAGCCTTTTGGTGGTCTGCCAGGTCCTATGGTGATTCCTATTTCTAATTTAAATTCAAACAAGTAACATTTATCCAGTTACAGATACTTAACTGATTAACCCCACAGCTGTACAACATCCTTTGGATCACAGGATGGAACTTGTTTAACATAATCAGGCATTCTAGACATGCTTGGATGTCACTTCTATATCTGGACAGCAAACATCTACAAAGAGTAGATAGGACAAAGGCATTCTCATACTAAGGTTAAAGTTTAGTGAAGAATCAAAAGTTTCTTTAGATGAATGTCATGCTGTAGCTCATATTCAAGTGTTTTGTGTACTGCTTCTAAAAGAGGAGAAGACGGGAGGAGCACCATAAAATTAATCAGAGGGCTGGAGCACCTCTCCTGTGAAGACACATTGAGAGAGTTGGGATTGAGCAGGGAGCTTCTGAAGGAGATTTCAAGGAAGAAGGAAATGTACAGCTGATGGAAAAAGGGACTTGTCACTTGCGAGAATTATAAAGAAGTTGTCAGAGAATGTAGGAAGGCCACAAAGAAGGCCAAAGCCCTCTTAGAACACTGGAGGGGATTTGATAAATGTTTATAAATATATGAAGGCTGAGTGTCGGGAGGAAGGGGGCAGCCTCTTTTCACTCGTGCCCTGGGATAGGACAAGGGGGAATGGGTGTAAGCTAGAGCACAGGAAGTTCCACCTCAACATGAGGAGGAACTTCTTTACTGTAAGGGTCACAGAGAACTGGGACAGCCTCCCCAGAAAGGTTGTGGAGTCTCCTTCTCTGGAGATTTTCAGGACCCACCTGGGTGCGTTCCTTTGTGACCTGTGCTGGATTGTATGGTCCTGCTCTGGCAGGGGGTTTGGACTCAAAGATCTCCAGGGTCCCTTCCAACCCCTGACATCCTCTGATCCTGTGACTGTTCATCCTGGAGAAGAGAAGGCTCTGGGGAGACCTTATTGTGGCCCTTCAGTACTTAAATGGGCCTATAAGAAAAATGGGGACAGACTTCTTAGCAGAACCTGTTGTGAAGGACAACAGGTAATGGTTTTAAACTAAAAGAATATAGATTCAGACTAGATATAAGGAAGAAATTTTTTATTATGAGGGTGTTGAGACAGTGGAACAGGTTGCCCAAAGAGGTAGATGCCCAATCCCTGGAAACATTCAAAGTCAGGTTGGATGGGGCTCTGATCAACATGCTCTAGCTGAAGATGTCTCTGCTCACTGCAGGGAGGTTGGACTAGATGAGGTTTAAAGGTCCCTTCCGAACCAAACCATTCTGTGATTCTATGAATAACCAAACTGGTTTTGACCAATGCTTGTTCATAGTGTAATTTTAATAAAACCCCATTTTCCCCTCTCTCTAGTCTTTCCAGCAGTCTACTTTCCTCTATTCACAAACTCTCATCTCCCTTTCTTTTGTCAAACTTGTTTTTCTGTTTGAACTTAATTCGGTATCTGCCAAATAACAGATAATAGATTCATAGGGTTCTATATCGAAATAGTGCTTTCCATCTAGATGACTACCAAGACCTACATACTCTGAATTATAAATTATGAATCATTTCCTCAGGCAGTGCCAAGCTTGCTTGAGATCATTGAGTCTGTGTTGATTTGCATCACTTGAGGTTTGTTCTGTATTTTATGGAATAATTCTCTTATCCATAGTAGTGCAGGTAGCTATTGCCAGAATACAAAAATATATTAGTTTTTAATTGTAAATAAGGCTTCTTGCTTATGTAGTTCATGGTAGAAAATTATTTTCTGCGTTCTAGGTACAGCTTATTTTATCTTGAGGCAGGGGAGTGAACTGAACAACTTCTGAGAGCACTTATAGGTCTTTTTGTTACATTTCTGTTTTTAAAAACTTGAAACTGTACCGAGTGTTTTGTAATTCTTTGTTATTAATATTATGTATATGCAAATTTGGCAAATATTTTTATTGTGGAAAAAAAAAATAGAAAAAAAAGCTTACAAAATCTTTGTGAATACAAGTGATCGAAAGGTATTTCACATTGGAGCTATGTGATTAGGAGCACAGCAGTGCTATGTCCCCCAGAACAGGGGCATTGATTTAGTACTGAATTACAGTGATGCCACCTACTGTTAAAAGCTTCCACTTGTTCATTTACTGTTTCTCTAGGGCTGAGATGCATTTGCATTCAGTGAAAACTTAGTGTGGGAGGGCAGTCTTAGAGCAGAAGGATCTATGATCATAATGAGCAGATCACTGAAATTGCCAGATTTTATTTTGCTCCCTTTATGGAACTGACCATGTTCCTTCTAGAACAGCTAGTGTGTTCTGCTGCAAAGTCCTATCAACTTAGCAGCTTGAGCCTTTTGTTTTAGCAAGATTCATGGTCAGGATTTATCACATGTTCTTCGTTTCAGTGTCATGATAATGCAGTTTCAGCTCAAAAGTTAGTCAAGAAAGATGGGTGGTATAATATGGCAGAAGATAGCAGATTACCAGCCTGATGAACCAACACTATCAGGCACATTAAAACCTATCAAAATCCCAGTTTGAGGGATATGACAGGTAGTTTAAAAAATAATGATTGATGCTTAGCTCATACAGCAATGTTCCAAACCCCTAATGCTATCCTTGTTCAATCTGGTTTTATAGTAGCCTTACATGAATTGCATAGCTGCCTATCCTGAGCTTTCATCATAAGAGATTTCCTGGGGAAGGTTCTAGTGAACCATTGATAAGTTTGATTTCCTGAAACCTGGACAGATGATGGGAATCACTGTCACTTCAACAGTCTTCAGGAGGCTTGAAGGCGACACCCTATCTTTTGTGAGAAAGATTGATCTCCAAATTGTAGAATAGTCTTTGCTGAAGTACATATGCTCCATTAAGATAAGCTAACTTGATATCTCTATGAAAAAGTACTGATTTGTCAGGATCCCACAGCATGATTCTCACAACATATGAATATAAATCAAAACTATGAAGGGTCCTGTCCAGAACACATCTCCAAAGGCCAAGGACATTTGGAAGTACTCATGTCAGAGATAGGAACAAGTTTCAAAGTAAGAATTTACATTAAAATTTTCCTTGATTTCGGGGAAGTTTTAGAAAATCAGTATCTAAAGGAATTTTAGTTGTGACATCTTACAGAGACAAGTGTTATTGGCATATAGAGTTTGGGATATAACCCTCAGAAGAGTAACTTTGATAATAACATCTACTACTGGTCAATTCTAACCAAATATCAAAATCTTCAGCTTGCCAGAGTTCCACCAAATATTCACTGTAATTATAGATGCTTCTTTTAACCCGATAATAGAATTTCAGTCATAACTATAATTTCAGATAACTTCATAATTCGCTTGGAATAACATGGAAAATATGCAAGCAAATCAGTAAAAAAATGTTGATGGTGACTTGAAAGGTGATTTTTTTTTTGATATATAAACAGATAATTCGTATCTTATTTAGGAAGACTTCAGACTAGTCTCATCTGCAGATAGATAGCATGAAAATAGTGGGTAAAGCTTCTAGGGTATAAAGATGAGATGTCATCACTTTGTATATAATACTTACAGAGAAAAGAATGGTGTATTTTATATCTTCTGACTACCTCCCCTATTACCCTCCAGAAGAATGGGAAGACCTGAGGTGTATGGATTTTTTAAAAAATCACCTTCTTACTCAAAACCATAGGTCTTTAGTTCCCTTCAAGCCTGTGTTTAGTGCTTGTGTTTCAGCAGAGCTAAAGGAGTTGATGAGCAAATACCTCTCAGTTTGGTATGCAGTTGGTAAAGAGAATTTAGGCTTTGCAAACTGCTTAAAATAGAGAAAAAAATCTGAATGGTCTTTTAAAGCTGCAGAAGGAGCAGCAGTGTCATGATTATTCTGAAGTGATCACCAAATCCATTGTTTTGTTATGGCTTATGAAACACTTGAGCTCTGTTAAAAGCACCAGAAATTCATTTCTAGTAATTCCTGCATAATTTAAATGACAGACTAGTATGCAAAGCATTTCAGCTTGTCATTCTTCTCCTGCTCATGCTAAGAAGCTTTCCTGGGGGGGGGGGGGAATACTAAATACATTGGATTCAGCATTTTTATGAACTCTTTAATAAACTTATAAAAGGGTATTCATAAAGGCTGCTAATTCTACACACATTGCAATAACTAGTGGTGGTAAAAATGTTGTTTACATTTTATATAAACTCATAAAGCCTGCTCATTAGTGTGAAAACCATGTGCTTAATATACAAAACTATTCTCAATCAGTTCTACAGAGAATACTTTAGAATGAGTTAGGTTGTGTTGTGGTCTATGAAATAAAGTAGGTAAATTCATGTCCTAGTTTCCTTTGTGGTAACTTGTGGTAATTTGCACACACATATGGACCATGGATCACAGGTAATGTATTCAATAGAAGAATGACATCCCTCTAAATTACTGAGTTGTTTTGTTGGGTTTTTTTTTGCTTTCTTGTGAAGCAATGGCCAACAAATATGGATCAGCAGAATTCTGAAGTGCACAAAAATGCATTTATTTATGAATCCTTCTGGCCTGTTCCTGTAGTTCTCACTTGAACAGAAAACGTGAAAACAGCTTTTTTTCTGAATAACAGCTACAGAGCTGAACCTTATGTTCATCTTAAATTTAAACAAAACTATGTGTTAATCTCATTTGGATATAAGAAACATGAAATGAGCCTATACAAACTATTATACTTAAAAGGATGGATTTGCTGGTGCATACCGGTTTTTCAGCAGCATTTCAATAATGCCATTAAAACCATATTTAAATCTATTCAATGTCATTGGAATGGTACAAAGTGGTAGAGCACATTAGTCAATTTGTCATTAATCCAGCAAAAAGACATTACTGATGTTTTTCTTTTTTTTCTTCCCATAGAGCTCTTTAAGTGAATGTGATTTTAATTCAGAAGAAATATTAGCAGAAAGACCATAGCTGGTATGATTTTTCAGACTTTAATTCTCAAGTGTTTGGCCTTCACACATTATTTATGTGAACAATGGAGTCATCCAGCAATTAGAGAAAAAATTAAATAAGTCTGGAAGTGAAAACAAAACACATTTCCTGAGTTCTGATCTCTGAACTTTAGCAGAGATTAAATTGATCAAAACAGACTTTTCACAATCTTCTCTTCTCCAAAGCTGGTCTCTTTTTACATCTGCATCAGCTGGTCTAATGAAAAATCTCTCTGCAAACAAATGCTATTTTATACAAAACTGGTTACATTGCAAAATGAAATGTTCACAGAAGTCTCTCACAAAAGCAAGGTTTTCCATTGCTGATTTTTTAATTTTTCCATAACAAGACTGGAGTATTTTATTATTTTCTTCTTTTCCCAAACTGATCAATGATATTGCAAATAGGTATGAGTCAAAAACTCCATTAACTCTGGAGTCTTTAAAGAACTGATAAAAGTTAGTTTCTTCATAGGTGTGAACAGTCAATGGCTGAAACTGAGCTTTTTTATCTGCTCTAGTTTCCAGTTTTATGAAAAGAGCATAGGAGGACAAATGTGTTTCCACCACAATGAAAGCAAACTTGAAACTCAGAGCTCAATAGTACAATATATCTGCAGGCTAGCTTGGAAAGTAAGAACATGATAAGACTTACAATTAATTTTATACATTTTAATATTCTGACCCTGTTTGTCACCAGAATGAGAGAAATATGAGTGGCACTATCTCCTTTCTGGCAAAACAGGAGGTTCTTGACAAGATTAATTTTAGAAGTACCTTCCACAATTTTCTGTTACTGACCATCATTTCTGAAAAGGCGGTCTTCTTAAAAACTGTGTAAGTTTAGAAAGAATAAAGGACAATTTCTTATCAGAATCTTATCAGGAAAGTAACCCTCTCCCAAAATAAAATAGTCTGGTAGTACCAGTTCAGAAGAAAATCAGTGGTCACTGCAGCTCAAATGGTTAATGAGATGGAGACCAGAAAGTGGCTCTTAGAAGAGTTTTACCGCCAAATCTCTGTTCTGAGAATATTGAAGGCTAGTCAAGAGGAAGTGACAAGCAGAGGAAGGTCAATATCTCATTTCAGAAAGAAAAGAAAATCAGCTACAACTTCTAGACATACTTATCATAAATTAAGAAAGGAGGAAAGACAAAAGAGCTAAGAGAGAAGTCTGTGACATTATTATTCTAAATGGAACACAAATAATAGATGCCAATGGAAAGTGGAAAATACCTCTTGATAGTAAAAAAATTTGGCAACATTTTTCCACTGATAAAAACACTCCCAAACACTGAAGATTCATCAATTACCATTAATTTATAAATAAAGTAAGCATATAACCCCATGGGTGAAACTGGGTCAAGGAAAATGTGCCCAGCTAGTCATATATCTCTGCATGAAGTCCTCATTAAAAAAAGTCAGCCCAAGTGGGAACCAAGTTCATCTATGACTTCTTTACTTAATGCAAAAATATGCCAGGCTTAGCGTGTGCTGCATTTGCTATTTTGGCAGTGAGTTAGCACATGCACAGAAAACTGTCACAATTGTGGCAATGAGGTTGGCAGTGTTTGTGTATCAGGTTTGCTGAGGTTTGTTTCTTGTTAAAAGAAAAAAACCCAAAAAAACCCCAAGTCCCGAACAGCAGAACAATGGCAACAAGGAAGCTTCTGTTTCCACAGTCATAATTGCTGTGATTCTTCCTACCAAAGCACAAAATCTCTATCCACTTTTTTTTGGGATAGAGACCACGTGAAAGACTAATGTGTCCCCACTCAGATGGTGTTAATTTTTTCCCTCTGTGCAGCTTCCTCTTCACTATGGCACCTGAACCGTTACCCGTGATTCCTCCTTGCCTTATCCTGGTTAATTGTGACAAACTGTAAGAACAGCCAAGCTGATGACAAAGGCCACAATTTGAGCCATTCAGTCTGCTTAACCTGCTCCAAGGAAAAACTTTGCAGAAAATTAGCTAAGCTTAGATTTACATAACTGAAGACCTAGAAAAGCTGTGAATGAACAGACATGCTAGAACCGGATGCTGAGGGTGATTAATTAATTCAGACAAAATAATATCTTTCCACAGAAAAAGGGGTGACTTTTGTCACCCTTTGACGAAATCAGATGACAAAATCATGAACCTCCCAACCTATATCACACTGAAAAAGTAGCCAATGTTATTCATATGCTAATATTATCACAAGAATTATTGCTAATATTAACACAAGAATTATTACTAATACGATTTGATCTTATTATTGGATGGACAAATATTGTACCAAAAAAAAGGCACAAAAAGACTTCCATCATCAGTACATTCCACTGCGAGGAGTATATCTGTCTGGTCTTTGACGCTGCTAGGTTTTTCCCAATGCGCCCCTATGCTGGAGAAGTCACACTCCCTGCCCACTAGCTATGCAAGCTTTTCTTGCTCAGCCTATGTTGTAGCAATTTAAGCTGGCAGAATGGTATATGATTCAGTGTGTGCAAGAGAAATCTCACAGCTCTGATCCAACATGGATATCTTTAAAAAATAGCATGTACAGTACTCTGTAGATCTTATTACCATTAATTAATTCTATTATAGTACTGTCTAAAAGTTCCAGCTGAACGCAGGGCCGTTATTGTTCCACACATTGTGTGAGCATGAAAGATACAGTCCATGCTTTAACAAGCGTAGTGTTTAGATAGAAAAGGCAGACAAAAGAAGTGAGAGGAAGAAATGGCACAAACAGTTTTAGTAACTTAACCAAAGTGTCACTCATGATTGGAGGGCTGGGTCTGGTATTAGAACCTAGATCTCCTTCCTTAATTTGATGCTCTATCTATCTTTATGTATTCCTTCTAGTAAATTATCCATGGTGCATTATTCTGTAATCTTTCATGCTGGTATTCTCGATATGAATCCATGCTTCATTCACTGCTCAGCCACTTTTCATTCACTTTTCAGCCACTAGTTTCCTCATATAATGAAATGTATTAGGTCAAATTCCTCAGCTGGCATCCTTAGGACTTTTCACTTCTTTTTCTTCTTTGGGTATATCACTTATATCAGCATGTCTCTCAGCCAATCAATGTTCAAAGATTATTTTAAAAGCTTGACCTACAAAGTGGCTGTTTCCTGTGCTGCTGAACAACAATTTAGAAGCTTGAGTGTCACAGAGTGTATGCAGGAATTGTCCACCTAAAAGTCTGACCCAAAGGTGAGTCCACAGCATTAAATTCATGTTTATGCAAATGGACAACACAAAGCTATGCCTCCATAAACCAGGCTAATAAACAGCTATCTGCATAACATGGATATTTTAAGACTTAGTGCATCAATGTTCATAAAGTATTAGAACTTTGAGGAGCAGACAGTAATGACAAACATATTTTACAGCAATTTTGTTTTGTTGGTGAATTCCCAATCAGCTGTACCTGTGAGTATGAATTAATTATTCCTCTTTTTATAAATACTTTTTTTCTGTTTCTGCCAACTAGTGTGCAGGCACTACAACAGTTTTAAGTCAATTAGCTTGTCCTAGTAGCTGATTTCTGAATAAAATGCATTTGTATCCATTATGTTAAAATAGAAAAGAAGTCTCACATTCAGTAGAACACTAAATCCTTTGAGTTTTGTATCTTTGCCTTTATAACAAGAATGCTTTTCTTCTGCAGACTTTTTTTTTCTAGATGAACTTCTGGCTGTACGTTGAAGACGACATGCAGAGGAACAGGCAGATATCATTCTTTGGATAATGGATTCATGCTAGTTGGACTAGCCCTAGGCAATCTGGAATACTTTTTGTCAGTGTCTTGGAATTGGTAGAACCAAGATAAAAATGACATTTAATTGAAATTAATTGGGATATTGTAGATTGAAATGGCACGGCTTTGGGTGGATCAGGATGCCCAAGTTGAACTTGCAATGCACTTGTATTCAGTCAGCCTGTTTGTAGCTTTATTTCCTGAGGAGAAGTACTAAATGCTCATAGATTTAAATAAATAAGTAACTGCATGTCTAATTCCTTGCACAATTGACTCAAAATGCACCCCTTAGGAGTTGAATTGATATGTACCTGTCAAATACTACTCTGGTGGTGGTTTTTTTATGCAAATAGAATCCTAGGCAATAAATCAGATCCTTGGTGTGCAATTTTCTTAAGTATATGTTTGGTGTCATTAAACAAACAAAGAAGTAATGTACCAGGTTAGAGGAAAGAAGTAAAGAACAGTTACATTGTTTTAAGAGCACCACAGAATGTTAAACAGCAGGTAATGATCTACTTTCTTCTAATGATTACCGTTAAAGATATTGTTGACCCAACTGGTGTCCTTTTCCCCTTGCCTTCCTGTAGCTTGTCCTTTTACTCCTTTATAACAACTTTCTAAGTAATTTTTCTTATATTTCTTGCACAGAAGTTTTTACACTAAGGGTGTAGTTTAATGAATAAGGACATAGCTAACTTTATGACCCAGTCTGACAATGATGAGATCCTCCCATACTCCCTGTGCTTTCCTTCCTACAGTTTGCTTTTCACGTGTAACTAACTACAATGTCTCTGAAGCAAACAGCCTCTAACAATACATATTGTTGAAGTAAAGCAGGACTTGGTTTTACCTGAAGCAAATATGTGCTAATACAATACCAAAGCATCAGGTCTTAGGGAAGAATCTGAAACAGAAAACTTCAAGCTGAAACTGGAAATCACAATGCATGAGATGTAATGATTTCTCTCGTGGAATCACTATAGAGTTGGTGGCAAAAACATTAGAGGACAGAACTTAAAGGAACCTAGCCCAGTTCTTTGATACTAGCAGCAACAACTTGACAGTTCAGAGAAGTCTGAGGGCATTGTTTTCTCATTGCAGCATATTTCAGTGGGTAAGATATCTTGGGAATTCAAAATCTTTCATTGCTGTATATTAGTCAGAGCTGTGCCCACCTATTAACCTTTTTAATGTTTATATAACAATACTTCATGATGGATTTAAGGATAACAATAAAGGAAATGTCATCCATAGTCATAAAAATGACTTAATTTTTAGGTCAAAGGCTTTGTCAAATATTCTGCATCAAAAGCAGTACTTCTACAGGCTCAGCAAACTTGGGTCAGACATTTGGTGTGTATCTCAGATGTCAGGATGCAAAATCTCCTTCCCATTGACAAATAATATGTGCTGAATATCTGAGAGGTAGACCAATGAACCAAATGATACAAGGTTATGTGCAAGCTAAATACAAAAACTGCTGGGTCAGAACATATATGCTGATGTCATCAGAACCTATCAAGAAAGCCAGAACAACACCATGTGATGCAAATCAGAAGAATGTAATGCAGTGATATCAGAAAACCACCATTTTCAAATATATAAACTATTGTGACAATCAACCCTATTCCTCAAAAATGAAGACAAATCAGTTGGATCTTCATACACAGAATAATCTGAAACACTGCCATTTTTAAGTGTCTCTATTGTGGCTTTTGTCTGAGCATGTACCAAATTTGCCTGAATGTGTATTCTCTTATTGCTTAACCAAAATGTAAATCAGGGACTTCAAATTAGGTTTGCAAACAATTTTGATCCACAGATCTATCAAGCAAATAGGATTGTCAGACACAAATGTTAACACTTGTTCATAATCAAGCTATATCAAGTTTGTGCTATGTTGTTAGAAGACATTAGGTAGCATCCAGGTTTGACACACAGACTGCAATTTTCTTTTCTGTCCTATCTTCATCACCAACATATTTGAATGTATTCCTGAAATATGTTAAATGACATGACTAATATTTTGCTATTTTTTTCTGTTGTTTTAAGTGCTCCCCAGGGGTGGAAGCCTGTTCAATTGCCTCTTTGGAGGTCAACTATTCCAGTTTCCTTGAAGTGGTACTAATGCCAACACTGAATCATCGTTTTGTCCTCTCAGAGTTTTGAAAACCTCCAAAGAGGGAGATAACACAGCCTGTCCAGACGCCCTGTTCCTGAAATGCATTGATTTTTCAGGGGAAGTGTTTTTTCCTAATTTGGTTGCCAGCCACAGTTTGACCATTGCCCCTTGTTGCGCTGCCATTACACTGCCTGCTATTACATAGTACCACTTGGCTTCATTGTCCTTATAACCATCCTTCAAATAGTAATAGATTTCAAGCAGATACCTCTCAGCCTTCCCTTTGCCAGACTAATCAAGCACAGCACCATGAGCCTCTCTGTGTAGATCATATGTTCTATACCCCACTGCCATAGCTGCTGTCTGCTAGATCTTCTGCAGTTTCTCCATTTCTGTCATGAACTGGAGGAGACAAAAATGGAAACAGTAGTCCAGCTGGTGCCTCACCAGTGATGAATGTATATATAAAAAGAATGTATGTATAGCCATATGTTGCTATGCTTTTATGTGACAGAAGACAAGATGAGAAAAAGCAATTTACTTTTAGAAAGGAGGTGGTGAATTTTGGACTTCCTTTGTAGCTGTAAGGTAATTACAGAATCCAAGATTGGACCCAATAGCATTTGTCCTCTTCTCAAGGAGTTTTAGCTGAATTCTAGAAAACTGCTGTGCCAGAGTAGCCAAGACAGTGACTGTGAATATTATATATAAGGCCCCCAGTATATTTGTCAAAATTAGAGTAATGCTAAGCTACTTGAAGGTAAGAACTGTAAATTCAAGAAGGAGAGAGACGGATCCTTACTTGCTTCAAACAAACCAAACTCCATTGAGTTCAATGGCTGGCCAGTGATTTACCATGTAAATATATACGTTATTACAAGGTTTGGTTTAAGAATTTGAGAACTCCCAAGAAAACAAAATAATTTAAAAATATTTTCTCAGAAAATCCTATTGCATATGGCTTGCTAACATGCACAAATTAATGGTAGTAACAACAGAAATAAAAATGAAGCACCTGCAGGAAAGCATCTGAGTACAGGAGTTAGTACTGGGAAGGTACTCATCTGTAAATATCCCAATATACAAAGTGGGGTTTTTTTTAACATTTGTATTTTCTTGTGTCCTCCTATGGTTCAAAGTTCATGTAGTGAAAAACTATAGTGATGGATAAGATAAAGATATTTGACCTTACTGGGTACATTGCCTTCCCCTCTGCACTTCTCATTCTGTCTTTAATATACAGCTCATTTATTTTCTGGGCCTGAATTCTATATATTAGAGAAACACCTAGATTAGCTTAGTTCTGCCATTTGTAATATGGTAGATTCAACATTATTACACGGAATGAGCTGAACAGGGAGACTGTGGAAAAAAATTTTCCCCTCCCTTCCCTTCTTCTGTCACACACAGTGCCATTAAATACAGAACCTTTCAGGAGAGATCATTGCTTGTTTGATGCAGTGGATGGAAATTCTCATTTCAATCAGGTAGAGAGCCTTCAAAGGAAAGGATGATCAGGAGGAATGGGAGAGACCTTGATATATCAAAACAAGCCTTTAAATAATAAACACACTTCAAACCCAGGGCTTATCCTGCATATAAAGCATGAGAACTATAAGCAATTCAGCGTAAGAAATATTTATAAGGCTATTTTCTATGCAACACAAAACTGGCTACTTTTATACTCGTATATAAGGTATATTTTCATCATGAATCACGAATAAATAGTTTCTCTACTCATGAATCCAAAAGAGGATTTGTAGTTTTAGTCCCATATTTTGGCACAGAAAATTGACACCTTTTTGAAACTGCCAGCATAATAATGTGTAGAAAGAATCTAGACACCATGAATCTTCCTCAATACACTTAATGGGTTTTGTCCTCTCGGTATCTCCAGCCCAGCTAGTTCAGAATGAAGAAATGCCAAGCATTCTCATATCTGTTTTGTTGGGGTTTTTTTTAATCTCTCTCTCTCTGGCTGAAGGTTTGCATTTAGAGAAGTCAAGGAGAGACTTGCTGCTGACTCCAGAGAACTTCTGGATTATGTCCAGTCCAACTGAGTCATCTTCTTGGACAATCTTTGGAGAATACAGACACAGATTCTCCAGTGCACCACTTTAAGTAGAAAGCGGTTGACTGACCAAGCAAAATAAGATCTTGTTTCTTATTTTTCTTAAATTCCCATAACTTCCTTCAAACTATACAAAGGAAAATATGAACCAGATGTGCCAAATTTGTGGTTCAGGACTTCTTAAAAAATATTATACATGTAAGAAAAAATTGCTATGTGCCCTTTAAGTATATATGAAGTAAAAGTCAACACAAAAGCAATAACTGAAATGTGATGGTGAAACTATTATGTTAAGTCATGGCAAAATAGATCCTTAGTTAATGTTAAGTGGGCTTCGAATGCAGAATAGGTACTGCTTTGGAGGAGATTTAAAGCATTATAAGAGTGCATATGCCCCAAGCGTATATACTGGATTGACCTGAGGAACTTCTCCCATAAAAGGAAGAAAATATATGTTGGATGTCAAGGTCAGCATTAATGGAAGTGTCTAAGTGCAGGATATCAATAGCTTCATAGATTATTCATGCAGAAAAAGAATAAAGGAACATCAAGGATAGGCTTTGAAAATGGATATGAGAAAATTTTTTGCTATATGAAAAGGAAAGAGGGATCATAGATGTGAAGTGCCATGACAGAGATGATTGATCCAAGCAGTGGATATTTTTGTAGCCCCATTCTCACTGGCCTGAAAGGGAGTGGAAAACAGGATTATCAAAGCCCATATAGAAGAAGTTCCTTTGTCAAGTTTCTATCTCTCCATTTTCCTGCTGGCTGTGGGTCAGTTTTTGTTATCTACGAGAAGCAATGGCCATTGGATGCACTCCAGGTTGGTGCTTCTGTAATTTCAGCAGAGCACTAAAAATAAAATGAAGGAAAAAAAAAATTTATTACAATGTGAAGGCTGAGTATACAAAGCGGACAGAATATTCAAGCATACTCACCCTGTCTCTTTTGGGAAGTCCAAGTCCCAGCTTGAAATGAGGCTCTTGCACGGTCAGTGGACTGCTCTAGGTTTTTTCAAATAATGATTCACAAAACCTGAATTAGGTTCCTGTTTGTTTTGTCCTCTCAAGGAATCTTTGACTAGCTGAGAAGTCTACTGGTCTCATACTAGCAATCTAAGGTAGGTGGGTGATGTGAACTCTTGCTTGTCTCTCACTAAGCCTCTGTTTCATGCAGCATTCATATTAAGTGTTTTTTGTTCAAATCAGATGCTACTTATTGAATTTTCATCATTATGAGTGTGGAAGAGAAAACAGGAATTTGTAGCATGCATTTTGTCTCATTAAATTAGTAGATTAGCTACAGAAACAAGTTTTATTGGGACACTCAGACACATTGATTTGCCATACTGAGCAGAAAACCACACAGACTAGTGTATGAACAACATACACCGAAGAGTGAAAATGGGTACTGGGGATATTTTCCTCCACGATATTTTTGTAGAACTATCTCCATTCTTCCAGACAACATTATATGGGATGCATCCCTATGACATGAAGTATTATTCTGGCATAGAATCATAGAATCACTTAGGTTGGAAAAGACCTTTAAGAACATCTTATTAGTCTAGCTCTACACCAAAGTAAATGAGAAAAGAAGTTGGACCTATATTATCTTCAATTTTATTAATTAAAATTTAATGAATAGTAACACCCCTGTCTTCCTGTTTCCCACTCCCAAATCACAGTTACATGTAAAATCACAGGACTACCATTTTTCTCTCTCTCTTTTTCTCCCACTAAGTATTAAATTAGTTATATAGAAATAAATTCTCCAGTAGGAAAAGCAGTAACCTGGTGGCTAGGATCCTTTTCTTTCTCATCTATAAATCCCATGTTTTAATTCCTAGCATGCACAAAGCAAAACAACACTTCAGCAGATGCTACTTCCCCTTTAAAATGCTCAGATTTGTCCCAAGTGTGAAACAGTGCTTAAAAACAGCTGTTTGAGTGAAAGTGAATATTTGATGGACCCAAACTCCACTATGAAGATTTTTTTTCTTGAAAAGACCTACAAATTATATAAAAATAGCGATGGCTTGGTTTTGACATGGAACTAGGAAAATGAGTTTCTTGTAATGCACACAAGTTTCTAAATTAAACCAGATTTGAGTTATCTAGCTTTCACCCCTAGAAGTCAACTAAGAGCTGTAGAGAAAAAGCAATTTTCCTATAACATCATATTGTGGGACTCATTACCAGGTTTTTTGGAGACGAAGAGACATGGCGAGACTCAGCTGAGCATTTTACTGAATATGAGCTTAAAAAATAAACACCGAGTGGATTTTCAGTATTGAAAGGAAAGCTTAGTGCTTTGGGCTTGCAAGACTTGGAAAAGCCCTTTTTATTAAGAAAAATAATCCCTTTTTATTGTATTGTAGAATCTCATCATCCCTCACAGTTTCCTACCCTGTCCTCTTCAAAAGCATTCCCATGGAATTACTGCATTGAAAATAATGAAATGCTTTACTGAGGTTAGAACAATAATTTCAACAGATCGCTTACCAGTGGAAGGGTACTGAGTCTCAGTGTGGATCAGACAGATCCAGTTCCATGGCAGGAGGGGCACTGGCTTCTGGGGCAACCTTCAGTGATTGTTGCTCTCTGCAGCCAGGTAGCACACTGGGAAGACTGGGAAGAACAGAAAAAGAAAGGACTGCTGTCCCATGACATGCAGTTGGCTGCGTATTCAATAGACTAACACAAGGGAAGGGGGTGTAGCACCTTCAAGTGCTGTTGGCTGGACGAGTGGTATCCAGGCTGTTGGCAGCAGTGTATTACATAGCTGTTTCAGGAGGCACCCAAGAATGGTGCTTCCTTACTGTGCCCTCACATCTTCAAATGAGCCCTTGCCAGGTGACCTGGCTGCAAGTGATCCATCATATTTGAACAGGAACAGATGGGAATTGGCTGCCAGAAGGATTCAGCTGCCTTGAGACATACTCCCTGCTCATGTGTGAGGGGCTGCCAAGGATTTAATGTCCCTTCAGAGATACACTGAACACTCCCACTGTTCATTAACAGCACAGATGGGAAAGTATCTTCTGCCTACCTATATTGCCTTAGGACAGAAGCCAGCAGTACAGTCATGAATCACTGCAATCCAATGAGTTTGCTGAACAGTTGCAAGAAGATCCTTTCCTGATGCATCTATAAGGTCTTCTGCAGCTAGACCTGATACTGTTCTTGGGTCACATAATGTGCTGGATTGCCTCTTAAAAGGAGCGTTCGTGAGCTGAGCACAATGTTATGCATGGAGCTGGCTCAAGTTCAGCTATGTAAGCTCAGCAATGCTGAATGACACCTGTCTGTGACAGACAGAACAGACAGATCCCTTTTGATGTCATCTTAAAAAAAAAAATTCAGTGTTTTCAAGTTCTTTACTAGACCTTTTGTCCCTATACCCATCTGAATGTATCACCCTATCATTTCTGTCAGTGTTTGACTCCACTACCTGTTCCATAAATGAGTAAAAACGAGGAGAGGAGAGGAGAGGAGAGGAGAGGAGAGGAGAGGAGAGGAGAGGAGAGGAGAGG
>JANHGN010022471.1:0-21258 GCA_024605025.1 Megaceryle maxima | reverse complement strand
CACCCCTGTGAAAGTGGTGTTGTTCCACCCTTGGAGGGTTTTAGGGTCAGGTTTGGCAAGTTTTTTAAAACCGTATTTAGGAAAAAGTTTCCCTTGCCCGGGGGGGGGGGGGGGGGGGGGTGGTCTATATGATCTTTAAAGGTTCCTTCAAACCCAAACCATTTTATAACTCTATTATACTATGATAATCTTGTAACTCCCTTGGTTGAGATTAAAGGAATTTCCCATTTCTTAGACATGAAAATATCTTTTATTTAGATTAAACAATGCCTAAGTATTCAATGACATTTTAGATATAACTGTGATATTCACAAATAACTAACTGATAAGATGTCTAAGAGGCAATTCAAATGCAGCACAAGCTTGTTGGATACTCAGGGGTATTTACAGTTTCTCTAAAAGCAAAGTTTAAGCATTAGATGTCATGTCCTGTACTTAACATTACAAATAGTTTCCTTAAAGAGTTAGAAAAATTCCAATTTTCTTGCTATTTCTTCATATATTCTAGTTCAGGATAGTTTTGGGGCTTTCTTGCTTTTTCTTATATCCCATATCAACATGGCTTTTAAAATCAAGTTAAAAACACTGAAATTGGAAAACTGTATATCATTCACAGATGACTTGCAATGTTACATATTACAATAATTTATCATACTAATGTGGAACTTGATTTAGGCTGTGACTCACAGTTTCTTTCTCTAACAGTTAAGCAATTTTCATTGAGTGAACCTTGGAATGCCTTTCAATGGCATATATGCTATATGCCTACTGCAAACTACCCTTCCTTCCTTGTTTTCCATGCTTTTTGCACCTCAAAAGTAGCCCACAGATCTCTTATTGGTATAAGGAGAATATATGGAAATTAAGAAAAGAAAAGCATTTTTGTTTAGGATATTTCAGGATATTTTAAAATAGTACTCAGTAGCATCTAAAATGTATATACAAACCTAGTTTACACAGAATAAATTACCTTATGAATTGCCATTATGTATTGGTAGTTATGAATGTATACTTAGCAACACAGCCACAAAGTTACCATTGTTTATTAGTGTTAATTTTTAAACTAATAGCTGTCACACCAAATGACATTTTGGACTTCGTTGGTTTCATAGAATCACGGTGTGTGTTGATTAAAGATCACCTAGTTCTAACCCCCCTGCCATGGGCAGGGAGACCTTCCACTAGACCAGGTTGCTCAAAGCCCCATCTAACCTGGTCTTGAACACATCCAGTGATGGGGCACCCACACCTTCTCTGGGCAACCTCTTCTCACTACCCTCACAGTGAAGAACTTCTTTACATCTAGTCTAAATCTACCCTTTTTCAGTTTAAAGCCATTACCCTTTTCTGATCACTATATGCCCTTGTAAATAGTGTATTTCCATCTTTCTTGTAGGCCTTTTTTACATACTGGAAGGACACAATAAGGGCCCCTGGAACTGTCTCTTCTTTAGGCTGAACACCCCCAACTCTCTTAGCCTGTCTTCACAGAAGTGGACCAGCCCTCTGACCATATCTGTGGCCCTCATCTGGACTCACTTCAGCAGGTCCATGAACTTCAAAAGAAGAAAATGTGTCTTGGATTCAACTTAGCAATTCATGTTAAGTTGATTTTGAGGTCATCTTCTTGGAACTACCTGTAAAATAATTGGGATGCAGCTGGGGGATTTTTGGTCAAAAAATCAGAGAGAAGGTCTAATGCCTCCCCTTTTGCCTGGAAAAAGACCAATCCTCTGGTGTCAGTGACAGTCCTGTCTCTGTTTCATTGCTCCAAACAAACGACAGTGTGAATTATAAGATATGTTAGTACAAATGCAGCTTTATACCCAGTCAGTGCTCAACACTTCTACTGGATAATAAAAAAAAGGCAGAGCAATGCTGTGAGTAATCTTTTCTCTTTCATGACCATCTCAGCTGTTCTCCTGCTCTTGTGTTTTAGTATCATATTAAGAATACCTGTATCCACACAATATATTCTTCAATCACATCTAATGTCTGCTCAGTCTCATGGATTTGTTTATATTGATTCTGCTAGACCCTGGACCACAGCATTACTTTTCTGATGTGCAGTGAATAAGTAATTAGAGGTATTATTTTATACTTAGGACTAAATCTCTACAACTTTTTTTCAGTGACAAACTCTAATGGGAACTGGGGAAGTCCCTTCAGTTATCACTCAGATCCTATTAAGAATCTTTAGGTGACATTTAGTCATCAAAATAGTTAAAGGACAGGATTATGTACATTACAGCAAACTTTGTGGAACTAGTGTCCTTACTTCAATCTACTCCCATGTAAGAATAACACTGATAGCATATGGGTTCACTACTTTGGCCTTAGAGTGATAAAATTAATGTTATCAAAATTTAGTTCTCTTTAAACACATAAATCACAAACAAATTAACAAACCGTGTATGTGCATGTACACATATATATGTTATATATAATATATGTATGTAAAATAGGTAAACATATAAAAGAGAAGCAGATATGATACAGATTGAAATATGGGTAGAGATTTTTTTTTTTTTTTTGTATATGTATTTTATGAAAAGCAATATAGCATATACAGAGAGTGATAATGACTTTAATCTGAAAAGGACATATAAGCAAAGGATTAAAAGTTGTTGGTTTTTTTTTTTAAAAAAAAGGAAAAGAAAATAAAGAAAAAAAAAGGAAAACAAAGATGAGTTCATAGAATAAACAGAAAATAAGAGACATAATGCTGCTTTCCCTTGTTTGTTTGTTTGGGTTTTTTTGGTATTTTAAAACCAATTTTATATGTAAAACTATTGCTAGCATTTTGTCTCTGTATCTATTATTTCACATGTACTACAGGACTGAAGTAGCAAAACTGACACCTAGACAGCATAGTATTAAAATGTGGAACCATTTCTAGAAAGCTGTGTATGGTGTGTCAAAGCACAGTCAGCTTGCATTAGCTTAGTAAATCTGTACTGCATCACTGAATATTAGCTCTATTTCATCCATTATAATGCAGAGATTGCTTGTTCTGTTCCCAAGGCTCTTTTATATGAAAGAGCAATACCACTCTCTGCCAAAATGTTCTTGCCCTGTCAAAGTAGTTTTAATTGAGCTGAGCCATAGGACCCTGCCCAGTGCTGTTACAGGAGCAGAGAAACATTTGGTGAATAGCACTCTATGAGATTATAGCTGTTAAGAGTATAATGGACCATTACTTTAAAATCCTACCCAACCAGGACACTATGAACGTGTCCATAGGTAGTCATTATACATAGTTATCCCATTCTGTAAAACAGTGTGGGTCTGATGCTTTTCAACTATCTTTTATTGTGAAAATTACTGCTTGTATAGACAAGTTTTACCCATTCTGTGGTTATGGGAGGAGATAGAATGGGTCATCTTCAGAAAGCAAACATTTACTGCTTAAATTCCTTCTAATTCTTTAGGGCAACTATATTAGCCAATCAGAAAGAAAACTAATGGGATTTAAATATTTTATATATTTTTCCAATGAAAAACTTGTTGATAAGGAAAATATTTTTTTTCAAGCTTATGAAAGCTGATTATAAATAATGACAAATATACATATGTGTAAATAGGCACCTGAATATTTTTTTCCACTTTTATTTGAGTAATTCTGATATTTGAAGATATATCACTTAATTTAAATAATTCCTTTTTTTGTTGTTTGTTTCAAATTGATTTAAGAAATAGCATATCAGCAGAACAGCATGCCTGGAAAGAAACCAAACAGTAACTAAATACTGCCCAGCAAGCTTATGTAAGTTTGTGTATGGAAAAAGAAAAAACAAAACCCAAAACATGAATGATCAAAATGGATTTAGAAATGTAAGTTCTTTGCCCCACTTTTGAACACAGGACATTAATAGAAACCCCCTTCATTTCATATCTCTGACAGACCATCAGAGGTAAAATAAATATATATGATGATTTATTCTGATGATGATTTGTGCAACCCCATTAATTCAGTTGAATAAGTTTATCCATGTCAGGCAGCAAAACTGCTGTGAATGTGAGCCTTATTGTACTTCCATTCTGTATAGACAATCCAGTGTGTTTGTCCAGCACTGAAGATGTGATGGAGGATCATCAGCTTGTGAGACAATGGCATTGTGTACTCTAAAATACGGAGTTATTTTTTTCAGAGATGTGATCAAAAAGAAAAAAGACTAGCTTAGGATGGGACAACCTTTAGAAATTACTGTGGTTAAGGTGAATGCTCCCCAGCACACTATTTATAGCCATTGGAAAGGAAAACAGACCTAAAAGACACATTTTGTCTAATGTTTTCTGCTTCCTGTAAGGATATGTGAATCACTGTCCTACTTCTTTTGGGAAAAAAAAAAAAAAGATCTAGATTCAGTGTATTCTCGAGTGGTATTTACAGAGTATTCCGGAATACTGAAGAAACTTAAGCAACAGTCCAAAATTAGACACTTTTTTTTTTTCCTAGGTATTTTTGTGCAAGCTAAAACAAACCATGTTTTTAGGAGTTCTTTCATGAGATATTATCTCCTTTATGTATCTAAAGTGCATATCCCAGTCTTTACAATGTGTAAAGCACTGTGAGATAAATATTTATGCTTAGGGCATCTTTACATCTATCTCCAAGAAGGGCTAATAAGCATAGGCTCTTTTCTGGAAAACACTTTTGTGGCAGCCTTGTTAAACCTAGAAAAATACCAAAATTCAGATTGTCTGCAATAAATACAAAGACAGGTGTTCATCCAAAGAAATTATATTTATAGCAATGACACTTTATCTCACAAACCAGAAAGACAGCCACATCTCCATAAACAATAGCATTGGTACCAGAAATCTGCCAGATACATAATGTTATAGATTAAATAAAAGTTAACTGATTTAGAAATCATGGCTCCCCAAAGGGCAAATCTATAATGAAATCTAAATCTATAATTAATTAATAATTTTCACTCCTACAGTGCTTTTCTTTTTTAACGCACTAATTTTTAGACTTTGAAAGAACAATAGAAACTAATATTGGTTAGTTGTTAAGTTTATGTACATCATAATGTTTGGGGAAATGGCTGTAGTATTTAACTTTTCAAATACACAAATGTATGTATTTTAAATCCACTTTTACAAAGTTAAAAAAAATAAAAATAAAATATTTTTCAAATTGGAGATTTCTATTTCTCTATGCACTTGTGAGAAGCTCTGTAAGACCATGTCTCTAGTAGTCTACATCTTCATCTGCTGAAGTGGCATAAAGCAAGCAGTTTACTCTAATGCTTCCTAGCCCCTGGAGAAGGCAGTCCTGTGTTACTGCCCTTCTTTACTCCACTACCACTCTTCTCATATCACTGAGCACTGGAACAGGCTGCCCAGAGAGGTTATGGAGTCTCCTTCTCTAGATACCTTCAAGTCCCACCTAGGTCTGCTCCTGTGTGGCATGCTCTACGGTGTTCTTGTGTTGGCAGGGGGGTTGGACTCGATGATCTCCAGAGGTCCTTTCCAACCCCTACCATTCTATGATTCTATTATTTCCTATGTGTGTATCATGTTCTTCTAATCCTCAGTGAATCAGTTCAGCTAACTGCACCATTAGAAAAGTAAACTTTTTTTCTCCCCTTGTCTGTGGGTTTTCCTGTCTTCCCTTCCTCTTCCCTTTCTTTGTCTTTTCCCACTTCCTTCCTTCTTCCATTCCTTCTTTCCTCACTTTCTCTATCTTTCTAATAATTTTTCTTAGGGTTAAAAAGGAGGGACCTGCATGACAGAGTTAGTGTGAATGATTATATGGGAATCTCTCCAATAGTTATATTAACAACAGTTAATGCACTGTTACCACTACATCAAAGGGATAAAAACTCAATGGCATCAGGATATTCAGCTGACCTCTTGGTCTCAGGGAGTCTTGCCCTGACAGGACTAGCCCTGACCCTTGTTGCTGTAGAGGCTGCAATTATAGACTGTACACATTTGCAACACATTGGACCTGGAATGACCTACAAGAGTACTTATCATCCCTACATAAAATTTGTAAGATGAAAGCAAGCACTAGTAAGTCACTGCTGGAAAAAAGCAAGTTGGATGTTGGTTTTAATCACTTTTTCATAACCAGGGAACCTGTAGATTCTAGTTGAACATCTCTGTAGGTAGAGAAGGTGCATCACTCTAGGCCAAAAGTGAAATACAAACTGGATAGTGAAAATTATATAAGACATTGTGTACCAGCTATTTTGCCTACCTCTTTTTATCCAAGCTCCATCCACCTATTTCAACTGTCCTTACATTAAAAATTGATCCCTAGAAACTTAACTGCTGCAGGACTATATACATAGTCATCTTCCTAAAAAGCAAATTTTGCTAATGTAGGGCAGGTGTTGTGAGATAGTGTATTGTGTGTTAATTCATCATCAATGGAGAATTTTAAATCTACTCTAAATAACCAAGATATGGAAATTCCATTTTTTGTTTCCAGCTAAATTATCATGTATTTTACAAGCCAGTATTCTTGGGGGGAAGGGTTGTGTTTTCCTCAGAAATTAAATATGCAAATGGGCTCAGACAGCAATATTTGTATTGTTATGACAGCATAATTTTTGATTTGTCTCTTATCAGTAAAACCAAGAAAAAAACCATACTACATTCCATAGTAATAGTTTGTAACATTCTCCTCCATATCTTTGACAATACCAAATTAAAATAATTTTCTCATATGCATTGTTTTAATAACTTCTATTTTGATTTTGAAACCACAATGGCAATTAAAGGAAAACAAAAGAAATATCATTACAAAAGTTGATTGCATATTATACTAGGGACTTCACTGAAAGAAAATTAATATTAAAAAACCTGTTGTGTTGTCAGATCTGACACAAATAGCATGTAGCTATTGGGGACCTAAGATTTTTTGAAAACTAAAAATATCTCCTTTTTTAATCAGAATAAGAAACTGTTGTAGTCTTGGATATCATGGAATGACAGCAATTGAAAAATATAACTAAAAATACATAGAAGGACATTTCTTTGCAACATATAAAAGGACTGAAATTTAAAAAGAAGCTTGGAAAGACTTGCTGCCAGCTGCTTCCATGAATCCATAATAATGAGTTGGACTATACAATATAAGAATACTAGTATATGCAACCTCAGGAAATTATCTTTGAGTGAATTAAGAAAAGAAATGGACAAAATGCAATGCATTAAAATAAACAACTTAGAAGAACTCTGGAAAATACTCAAAATGACACCTTGAAAGATGAAGTCTTTGTGAGTCAATATGAAAGTACAAAAGATTCCATGAATTATTACAGAGAAAAAGGAAAGTGAATCTGGAGAGGAAGCCAGGGAGGCAGGGGGGTAGGGGAGAAAGAGATATGTTGAGAATTAATGAACATAATCCTTGATAAGAGCTTACAAAATAAATAAATAAAAAAAAATAGTCATATTTATCATAGGGGTTAAAAGGGACCTCTGAAGATAGAGTCCAACCCCCCTGCCAGTGCAGGAACAACTAGGGCAATAATCTTCCTTATAAGCTTAAATTCCTGTAATTATGGTTTCATCTAAATCTCACTGTGGTGAGTTAAAGTTTTGTAATACCTTGAGTGGGTTGTTGACAGAGAGATAGAAATCTTCCTTTCTCATTCATTGCCAAAGGTATGCAACACTTCAGCAGCACTTGCACAAAAGTAATAAGGGCAAAACAGGTTTCTGACTTGTTTCAAGGGCATTGCTTTTCAAGAGTGTCAAACAGTAAGATTCAAAGCTTCTCAAAACAAGAAAACATTGTCTGTGCTTTTGTAGCTGGTACAGTCATTACATTTTGTTGCAATGGTTTTAAAAGAATTACACACACACACACAAAATCATAGAAATGAGGCTTTACAATTATTCATGTAACACAGTGTTGATCAAGTTAAGTGTGACATGTAGAGGTAGGATATAGATAAAGATAGAAGAACTGTGGCACTAGTAAGGCTACTGCATTATGCATTAAGTGATACCTTTAAATTGCATCTTTCAGGGGAACACATATTTGATTGGTAGTAATATCTGGTATATCATTTGGGTATTTGTTGCATAAAAATAAAGATATTTTAGAAAAGAATTGACAGCAATATAGTGGTTAACTACCAAGACTGAATTAACTCTTCAGTGAGTTTACAGATACTAGATATTTTATTTCATATACTTATACATATATGTAACTGTGGCTCTATACAGATGATGTTTTACCTTGTGAATTAAAAAGATTTTCTTCCTCCCCCAGAAACTTGTATTCAAGAAGTGGTCATTTATTCTTGCTAAAAGTCTATCTATGAGTGGTGACTACTTCACAACGAAATGTCCCTATAATCCCTTAATATGCAAACAGGTTTTAATTGCATCTTCACACTGATTGAAGTTTTAAGTTTAATTAAGAATTTATGGTACAAAAAAAGCTCCTAGTTGCAACAATAATTGCCATTCATAAACCATATCATATTTTTATGGCAAGCACATAACAAGCAAGCAGTGATGTACAAACATCTGCCAAACCCATTTCTTTTCATGGCAGTATTTGATTTCTTGTTTGTTCACATTGCTCTAGTGAGAAATCCAGCTAAACAACTAATTTTTCTGATGTCTGGCTCCAGGTTGAGAAAAGGAAAATTTAAGAAGAAATCAAATTGATTTTTGTATGATAAGATCAGAATATTTTAAAATAGTCTTGAGTTTTCCCTATGTTTCAATAATAAATTAATTTTTTCCTCACAGATTTTAATTGAAGCTTTTTTTATTAAAAAACAAAGCAGATAATAAGATAACCAGTTTTATCCAATATAAATATTTTGTAATTGCTTTGGAATAAGACAAATTATCTTCAAGAAGGGAAGGGTACAAGGAAGAGTAAGGTAAAGGATAATGGAGCAATGTGTCACATAAAATGAGGAAAGATGGTGGAAGATGGATAATTTTATTTGTTGGGTACTTAATCTCCAGTTGAAAAACCTTATGCTGTCATTATTAGTTTTCCAATGATATTAGAGTAAGATAGTTGAACATGACTTGACATCTTTATGTTTTCTTTTGACATTTTCAGATTTAATTATGTGTTAATTAACTTGGGAGTAATTCTTCCTGGCATTTTTTCACAACAAGTTCCAGATTCATGTGGTCCTTAAATTATGGAGAAATAAGCAATTAAAATAATGTTGGAGCATTCCTTACTGTTGTAAATCAGTTAAAAAATGTTTTATAATACAACTGTAATATGAAAAGACACAAGTTCTGATCTTTCTTTTTGTGAGTCTGTGACTTCTCCTTTACAAGAAATTGTTGGGAACTTCTTACAGGTAATATTTAATAGCAATATAGGAAAAAAGATTTCTTATTTAAATACATACATGATGTGAGAAACTGACTGTAGAACAATCAAATGTGAATAATAGTTTTGCACAAAACTTTGAAGGCTTAGCTTGCAATGAATTTCTAAAATGTCAAATCTAGATATTTTATGGATTAGTATATATATATGTAGGCAATGTGTAAGTATTCCTCTGTGAATGTAGCACATGTTTTCAAGAAATGTAACTACCTACACATGATTGTAAGCAAAATTAGAATTGACTGTAATCTCCAAACATTTCTAAAAATAGCCTGCTAGCCCTTCTGTTGGTAGAAAAATTAATCTCAGACATCCTAAAAGCTGCACATTGTAACCAGATTAATAAAATAGATGTCAATAAATTCAAAGTAATTGTTTCATGCTATTTATGTAGCTCAAACTCTACCTTCATATGTAATGAATGAAAGAAAATTATCAGCTGTGATGGAAAACTAGGAGCTTTTAGATGTCATTGTGGGTGAACTGAATAAAGGTGTTATAAAAATGGAGTGAGGGAAGAGAACAGAATTCAGCTTTTACAAGGAAGGTAATGAACTTCAAATGTCAAATATGAAAAAAAAAAAAAAAAAACAAAACCAAAACCAAAACCAAAACAAACCAGAATATAGAGAAAGGAAGAAAAAACATAAATTCGAAAGAAAGGTTGCTGTACTATGAGGCCAATGGCAATATTAAGAGGAAATGGTGAGTAGTGGCAGTGGGTGATTGCTGTGGGGAGGTCCCCAATTGCTGACCTGATCTGCTGTTGGGGAGGTTTACTGAATGCTGGGGAATCAAATCATGGATGATGCTTGTCCAGACCTCAGACTATTGCCCTTGTTACTTTTCCACATGGGCACTGTGGTGGGTTAACTCTGTCTGGCTTCTAGGTACCCACCAAGCTGTTGTCTCAATTCCCCTTCTTAGAAGCACAGAAGACAGTAAAATGAGAAGATAAGGTCAGGGAGATTGCTGAAGGCAAAATAGACTCAACTTTTGAAAAATAACTTAGGGCATTGTCAACTAAAAATAAGAGCAGGATAGTGAGAAATAATACAGAAAATAAAACCAACCATTGGTTGGACTGGCTCTGTTCAACATTGGGTCAGCCTGTGATCTCACAAAGGCCATCACTACAGCCCCCCTGATACTAAAACATTAGCTGGAAAGAAACCCAATATAGGCACCAATGATAAAATTACAGAAGGTCTTAAACATATCAAGCATGACTACATAATTGTGCAGGTGAGGGCCAGTTGGTTGTCTCCTTAATCCCATCTATGAAATGTTTGGGCATGTGTAGAATGATCATGAAGGTTAACATCTGCTTTCAAAGCTGGTGTCATTAACAGGAATGTGGGTTTTTCTGACAATGTGAAACTCTTTGAGGATCTCCTGGAACACAAAGGATCAACCCAAATGGTGAAGAGCTAACCAGCCTGGTGAGGAGAGTGTTAACCCAGGAATGAAATAACAATGGACCAGATCAGCGGGCAGGAGTGACAGTAAGAAGAGACACATCAGGAAAGATAAAACAAAGTGAAAGGTGGCACTCCTCAAGTGCATTCTCATAAATGTGCCTACCCTTGGAAACAAACAGGGGGGACTAGAACTTTCAAGTGGTGATAAATCTACAACATTGTTGAAATAACTGACAGTGGGCCATGTGTAATGTATAGATATTCGCTCTTTAGGACAGATCATTAGATAAGATGAAGGGGAAAGATCTTGGCCCTTGTCTGAAGGAGTATTTTGCGTGCAGGAAGCAATTTCACGAGATGAACAATGGGCCTGTGGAGAGCTTGAGGTTTAAGTTCAGGAGAGAGGCTGATAAGGGGGAGAACATCATAAAAGTGTGTTACAGATCAGACTTAGGATGTGGCAAAGCCTTTAAACACCTGAAAGGAGTCTCTGTGACACAGAGGACAGCACAGTGGAACACAAGCAGTCATCAGGATTTCTGGGGCATGTCAGGAATAAATTGCTCTCAGAAAGTTATGGACAGGCCAGCCAAGTACCAGGAGTGACACACAGCTGGATATGCTATTCACTGATGAGGAAGAACTGTTTGAAAATGTGGTAAACAGCAGCAGCCTTGGCTGTAGTCATCATGAAATTGTGGGCTGTGAGATTCTGATGGAAGTGAGAATGAGGAGGAGAGAATAGACTCTGGACTTTAGGAGAACAGATTTCATTTTATTCATAACCCGAATCTGTCAAGTTGTATGATTTTAAATTTAAATCAATTTAGTACAGTGTGAGAGAATAGTTCGTTAATTGGATATCTCAGAAGACATGAGCAGTTCCAGAGAACTGAAATGTAGTCTGAAGGAATTACTAGTAAATATTTTTCTCCTTATTCCAGTTATGATAAGGAGATTCATGGCTGAAATAAAAAATATGTACTTGACACATCAGTTAGGGGTCATCTCAGAAACATTCCCTCACAACATCTCAGAAACTGCATCAAATTTCTCTTTTTCTTAAAAGGGGTAACCAGGGGAACATTCAATTTTGTGATGGGAGGTTCATCCCTACTAGAACTTTATAAAATGGAGGCAACATGTAATAACTTACTGCATATAACTAATTGCACTATATAACACTCATGAGTTTTGATTCTACTGATGTTGAAAGATATTACAGAGGAGGTTTTCTTGATCTTGTATGTCTATGTAATAGTCCTTACTGGGGATTTCATTGGCTAAAAAAGGGCACATAGAAACTTAGGCTTACAGTAAAAACAGGTATGAAGGGGACACGTGTATGCAAGCACACAGGGACTCTTCTTAAAAGATTTTAGTCACTATCCCAGACAATCTTCTGAGACTACTGCTTCTTACTTTCTCTTTCTGAAGGTAATATGCTCTGTGACAAAAGCACTTAAATTTTCTTTGGACTAAAGTTACATGCTGAATCTTTCTGGGGAATGTCCTACTCACCTATAATATGCAGTAAGTCCAATTAAAAGCAGAATCAAATGTCATAATACTAAAATTTCCAGGATGGGGAAGGAGAAAACTCTTACTCTTCTCTTTTCTTTTTTTTTTTTTTTTTTCCTTGATGGACAGAAGGTTACAGTCCAAAAATAGTGAAACTTCTGTTTTGTTGGCTGCTTTCTAAGGAGGGTGAGTAAAATAGTGGATAGAGATCAATAATTTGTAATGGGCTAATAGGAAATTATCATTTTACTGAATAAAGTATAGAAACAGAATCAGATGCATATCACTATGTTGTGTGTAAAGGTAAATCCAGCTTTTATTGACTATATCTGAAAATTCTGAAGTACTATATTTTCCATGGAATTAAACCATAGTAAAAATCAATTCGAAATGCAACTTCATGACGACAGGTTTTTGCATTTTGTGATTCCGTCCATTATCAAATTGCAAAAACATGAATAAAATCTCCTAATCTTGAAAGAGCAGCCAAAAGTGTGTGTGTGTGGGGGTCCTTCTGTCATTGTACTGCTTTAATTTAACAACCAGTGATATAAAAGGGGGAGGAAACAAACCAGCAAAATACTTACCTTTTTTCACTTTGCTCTACCTGTCTTCTTACATTTTGCATGAACAATTCATTTTAAGTCTTGTTGTTCTCTCCTTTGCAAGTAATTAAACATTTCAGTCATCCTCAGTAATATGTTATGAAAATATAATGGATGCAGATAGTGAAGCATGATAACCATTCAGTAGAATAACTTTGCTAGTATCCTTTGGGATACTAGCTTTTCTCCCATGGAGAAAAGACTGTTAACTGAGATGAATTTAAATAGAACATCATACTTTTTGGTTTTAGCACATGAATCTCAAAATACTGTGTCACAAATATGTTATGTATCAATGACACATCACATCAAACTTCATTTATAGCAGTAGCTGTTTAATCCCTTTTCAGGTATTTGAAATTAATATTTTCCTGTCAAATATCTGATAATGTAGATTAAAAGGTGAGAGCAGTATTAGTAAATTCCTAGGAAAAATATGATTGGCAGGGACATCTGAGCAAGCCCCAACTCCCTCTAGTTGTAGACTATTAAGAAAAAAAAAAAAAAAAAATTTAGTCCAGAGGGCCTCATACCATCATCAGCAAAACATTTTCCACTCACTACCATAAACTGAAGTTTTACAAGCTAGCTATGCTGGAACTATAACTTGTGCACAGAACAAAGAAATACATCAAACACTGCTAATGTCTTAGTTCACTGATATAGTAAGTTAAAATCTTTCATATATTATATGAAATATCATAAATAGTGAAGAATATGCAATATCTAAGTTATTTTATTTATGTAACATACTGAAATCATTCCTCTCTGCTACACAGAAATAATAAATAGTTGTACATTGCTGCAAGAATAAAACTTGTCTTGCATATTAGTCTCACATTGCCTTTTACAAAATGCTTCTCTGACATTTGCAGCTTGTGGGGAAGAATGCCTTCAAAAACATACAGAAATAAAATATCCTAATCTTGTGAAAACTTTTTTTCTCTTTTATTTTTTTTCCCCCAGAAGAATACATGCACTGTGCCACAATAATAGGTGAACATAGGTATATTCCACTGACTATTATGGGTGTCTAAGTGTATGCCTTATATGGAGGAACACTGAAGGTATATAAATGAGGTTTTTAAAACAAGATCTTATCCCAATACCCGAGAGGTGCTGTGGAATGTATAATATTTCTCTAGTCCAAAAAAAATTTGTTCTAAGGAAATGTTTAGTTAACATAGCTACCCAGTCAAATCAGCTGCTAGATACTTTGCTGCTGCTACTGAATTTCCATAGCTCAGAACCTGTTAATGTTTTACTATGACTGATATGTCCTGCACAATTTTTTAATACTTTTACATAAAAAAGTAGCAAATAACTCAAGAATATGATTCTAAAATAAGCCCTGAAATTATGCTGTTTAAATGGTAAGCTCAAGCAGTCAGAAGTTAAGAAATGCATGTTTTAAAGGGCATCTGTGGCAGGGAAAGATACAAATTGAAATATTTAATGGGTACTGTGACATAAGTAAAAATATTTGTCCTCTTTGACTAGACCATATGTTAGACATTAAAGAGATAAAAAAAAAAAAAAAAAAAAAAAAAAAAAAAAAAAAAAAAAAAAAAAAAAAAAATTTAAACCGGAAAAAAAGAAAAATTCAGCTTCTATCATCTGTTTCTTAGTAGACAATACACTGTACATCTAGCAGATTGATTCAATTTTACTGTGAAATATTTCCAGCAAAATATGTTGTCAGATGCATATCAAACACAAATATCTGTCTGCTTTGTTGATGACTGAATATAACCTTTAGAGTATTTTATTACTTTGAAAAAAATCTTTTCAAAGTCTCTATCTTGGAAGCTGTACAACAGAGCAGTTTCTGTTAGGTTTGGAATCAAATTCACACATGTAATCAAGAGAGAAAATGATTCAGTGTGATCCAGTCTTTGAAAAGGGTCAGATAGATCAGTTACTGCTCCATCTCAATTTCAGAGCATTAACTGAACTAGGCTTATGTATTTCACAGTGTTTTTACCCTCTTTGAGTTACAATGTAACATTTTCCCAGTCTTATTCATTTACAAGGATATCTCTTCTTTATTGTAAGGATATTTCATGAACGAAGAACAGTGCTGTCAGTCCTTAGTATCAAAAGTCAGGCTGTTCAGATCCAACAGCAGTAGCATATTGGATTGTGCCAAAACCAGAATGACATTTTTTTAAGCAGTAGATTGAGTAGATGAGTCGAATAAACATGGAATGCAAATATATACTAAATATATGAAGTCTAAGGTGTGGAAAGAGGTGTAGCTAAGAAAACTGAAGCAAAATTAAAAATACCTGGTCATGGCACTTCTACTGGAGCAATTTCTTAGTTCTGTGTAGGTAGCAGCAATTTCAGAGGTTGCTTTGAAGCTGCTTTTTAAATTTGTCTGGAAGACAAATGATTTGACTTACAATTGTCCCTCACAATATATTATGCATTGTTCATAATACATTTTCTTAAATTATAATTAATATTATTGCCTCAAACTTTTATGTTTATTCTGATGTTCTGGAAGTCAACTGCCAAAATCTGTTCAGGATTCTGAGTTATCATATGCCTATTCATATGCAAACACTATGCTGGATTTGATGTTTCTTGATTGCTGTTACCAATCTCCTCAATCAGGAAATATCGTTGCTTAGAATAGTATCTTACACAGAAAGTTGAAAAATCACTGGCAGGTTTCCAACTGAAAAACAAAATTATTGTGCAGTGATCATAGAACTTGTGAAAAAAAAAGGCATGTATTAACATTTATTTAGCCTAAAAACAAGAATTCCGATGGGCTGAGGGATTGAGAGCAGAGGAATGAAAGATGACAGAACAATGGACTTCAGATAGACAAAGATTGCTACAACTAAGGAAGGTCACAGTCTGTTCTGCAAGGCTATAATTAATTGTCTAGAAACAGTGAACTAAAGCCAAAGCAAGGAATATTCAAGTCGTATGTTAGGTAACACTTTCTAGTAGTAACAATAGTGTACATTGGATTAAGTTGCCTTGGATGACTTTGCAGTCTCCATTACCAGGCTTCTTTATGACCAAATTTAAAGTATCTATCAAGGATGTTGTAAGTGTAGATAATTCTGCCCTGGATCAGAAAAATGGACTAGATGGCCACTTGAGACAACTTTAAGCCTTACAGTGTCATGACTTGAAGACATAATTTATGGATACAATCAGGATGTTAGAATTTGTTATTGCATGTCATCATAAAAAATATTAGAGTTGGAAAAATATTTTTATGATACTGTTTGATTACAGCTTTTAATAAGATTTACTATGACAGTCCATTAAACTTCTTATATGGCAATTTTTACAACATTTTTTTTCAAATGCTAAAATATCAGTCTGGCTGATGAAGCAAATACTGTTTCTTTATTCTATTCAGCTTGCTTTAAAAAAGTTAGAATTTTTTTTTTTTTTTTTTTTTCCCCTCCTCCCTTTTTAGCCCAGAAGGTCACAAGGATAGCTTGGAATATAAATGACACTAAAAATGTTTGTATTTCATAAATTTTAAGCATGTACATTTAATATGCTGTCTTTGATTGGACTGTGCTCCCAGACTTCCAAAGCAAATTAGGTGCACCGTGCAGCAGCCCTGTGAGAAAGATTAGTGACATTTAGAAAGCAGCTATGTGGAGGGAAATGCATCCTAATGATGACCCAAAGTCTTTTGTGTTTATTCGTGAATTAATGGGCTAGTTTAGTGTATCAAGAGTGAACTCTAGGGATGATAAACAGAAACTTAGGAATGCTGAAATATGAATTACTAACGAGGTTCTTCAACCCCGGGCTTGTGTTGAAGTCTCCTTGCTTACCTGGCTGATAGGTCAGTGAAGACATTTCAAAGGATTTATCTTGGTAGAGATAAAATAGCTTTGAGCCTTGTTTATAACTGTTCAAAGTTGTCATAGACTTCAGACAAACCATACTTCAGCACGCAGGAAAGTTTAATTTGCTGGGTCTTGGCAACTTCTCTGAGAGACTAGTTTCTTCCTTCTTAGCTATGCCTCAGTCTCTGCTTATGTTTTCCTGGTGAATGAGACACACTGCATCCTTCTAAAGGGCTTTTCAATTGGAGTCTCTCTTCACAAATACTTCTATTTGCAGGCTCTGAGGCAGCCCCAGTACCAAACGCTGTTTTTCAACCCTTCCCACAGCCTTGCATGGTCCAGTCAGGATGGGCAGTGCTTACTGAGTCCTGTCACATGCTCCCTTGTCACGCTGCTGTCCTGTTCCCTCCAGGTAGCAGTGGTGTCTCCCCTGGGAGAGAGGTTGAATATCTAACCTGACCACACTGTCTGGGCCTCATACGTTGTCTCATCCCTGGCTTATGGGATGCCTCCTTTCTATTTAAGGCTTCCTGCTGCTGGGGTCAAGCCTAGAGGACCAGGATGTATTCTACCTTCTGCCACAAACTTATACTGAGTAGCCCTCCAGGGGTTCTGGGGATGACTGTGTAGAGTTGATTGTCTTTCTGCTCTGGTGAATGATGTGGAGAGTCTGCCTGAAGGGGAACTGAAATATTCCTCTCTAAAATGCAGGGAGGGATTAGGACACCACAGTTCACCTCTGGATGGTTGTCTTTTAACATGTCTGGGAAGGGAAAGGTATCTTCAAGATAAAACTCATTGCATTGTCTGCTTTGCTTATAAAGGTATCCTAAAAGACAGATGATGAAGGTGGCAGCTAAAAGAAATTGCTATCAAGATTTAATATTTTTTTTTCTAGTTCCCCTAGGGAAAAACTGAAATATAGGAGTGGCTAGAATTAAGGAAATGATAATTCAGTGATCATTTTGGTGGTAAGGA
This sequence comes from Megaceryle maxima, assembly GCA_024605025.1. Classification (NCBI taxonomy): domain Eukaryota; kingdom Metazoa; phylum Chordata; class Aves; order Coraciiformes; family Cerylidae; genus Megaceryle; species Megaceryle maxima. The sequence goes on along the minus strand of JANHGN010022471.1, from coordinate 3,563 downwards.
TGGGCAAAGACACTAGTCTTAAGAACACAATATTGAGATCAGACCTGTGATTGTCCTAAAGTATCCAGTTACTACTTTTGCAACAGAGCTGTGCACCTTATTAAGAAATGGAACTTTGCATTTGCAGACAATTTGTAATTTTAGAAAAATTTCACCCAAAGTGAATATTTTTAAAAATTATTTTTATTTTAAGTTAAAACCACAGAACTGATTTTTAAAGTATAGGCAGTTTGTATCTACTAGATATATAACTACCAGGATGTTTAGTGCTACAACTCTATTTCATTTGTATTTTGTTAGCTCTTAGCTTATTAACCTCTAAGAAGAATTCTGTGACCAAAATAGTATTTTTCACATCAGTACTAGATATTAGTGAGCAAAGTCCTTATTCAAACCTTCTGTGTGTTGTGTTTTGTTTTGTTTTTTTTTTTTTACTTGATATTCTCTGAGTGCTGTAGGAGACTACTAATGACCTTACAATTGTATAGTTCCTAAGTATGTATTTCATTGTTATTGGTGCATAGTATATTTTATATTACTTTTAATTGGTCGATTTTTCTTGGGTAATTTGGACTGAAGCTGAGAAGATTCAGCTCTGCAGAAATCTATTTAAGTGGCTGCAGCTATATCCATAATTGATCCATCAACCAGGAGTTCAATGTTGATCATCAGAACAGATCATAAGTCCTTCCTCTGTCTTCTGTAATTTGCTTTTTTCCAATTACATAATGTCATTCTTATAATTAATAGCATTAAACATTGATTTTGTTTTAGTCATTACCATTTTCCCTGCCTCCCTCTTTAAATGAGGTTTGGAGTTATTGTAGCAGTGAGCAGGACTCATGAGGAGCTGAAGATGACATTTGTGTCAGTGGTAAGAAACCTGATTCATGCCCACTGCAGTGTGGCTTTTTAGCTCTGCAGAAATTAAATTCTTCCAAACTGAAGTCCAACTGTTGAAGTCTGTAGCAAAGCCAGGAAAAGAAACAAGGACCTCCAGACAGCACATCTCTGCTCTGATGGAAGTTTGCATACCAGCTGTTCAGAGAGTCACAAGGGCTTTGCATCTAGTGACACTGCATTTTACAAGAGCAGAGCTCATTTTCCCATCCTGTCTTGTACTTGTGGGCTTTGTCTGCAAGGTATGTCATGTCCCACCTCCTGCAAACATCTCAGAAGACTGAGGCCACTCTGCACGCTCTAGGGCTGCATGCTGTAGAGCAGTATGTAAGGTGTACTATAAGGGTCTATGTATGGCTCACCAGAAATTCAGAATTATCCACAGGCTTATACTGTGTGTATGTTTTGTCTTTTTCTTGCACCCATTATTACTGGGAGAAATGTCATTACCGAATGGGAAGCACAGGTCAATAGGCCATGATGGTTGGTGGGGATGTCTGTGGGTGTAGCCAGATCTGAGCTCACTACTGTTTATGGAAAATAATTAGTGGTGGATGATAATTAGGTCTAGAAGTGGTTGAAGTGCTTTCCCTTTCTAAGTTCTTGCTGTATTTGGACTTTGCTTATGTCTTGAGCCAACAAGTCATGGTTGTATAGTCATACCTGTCTACAACTGGTGTAGGAATTGTTGTATACAAGTAGAGCTTCAGCAACGAGCAAAGCAGAAGTTCAGAGGAAGAAGAGTTGAAACATGAGAAAAGCTGTAATGCATAGGAAGCAAGTGTCTCATGTTGCACAACAAGATCCTTCTGTGTGTGAATTACATACTTTTTTTTTTTTAAGTTCTGGAAAATAACCAGACTAGTGAAAATCTACAGATGGACGGAATAGAAGTGATGGAGCAGGAGGGTTATTAAGAGCTACTGTAGCTGTATTCTCAAGTTTGCCATTGAATGGTCTAGTGCCCTTAGTAAGTTTATTGTTCAGGTGGATACATGTGAGCCATTGTTTAAGGAGCCTGGGATGATATAGGCTAGAAAATGGGAAGACAAAACTATTAGCTGAGTCCGAATGAAGCAAGTCAAATTGTTCTACCTGCCTAGAGATGATAATGTTAAGAAGGGACATAGCTACCATCAAAATAAGCTAGTTTCTTGGATTTATAATGGAAAGGGGGGGAGGGGAAGAGAGAAAACTCTGCCTACAAAATGCAAAAAAACCAGTCTGATATTGCAGCTATGACATATCCTCCACTGTACATGTTATGATGAGATGCTCTAGCACTTATGAATAATTCAGGGCACTGAGAGGAGGCCATTAGACACTGACCCAACACAAGCCTGGTCCCATCAATCTCTGTTTCTGAAGGAAGCAGAGGCAACAGCAGCATCCTTTTGAAAGAACCAACACAAGACACTTTTGATTTGCAAGCTAAAGTGGCCCTCAAGTAGGAAAATCAATTCCAACACAAAATGACATGCGAGTTTTATTAAGTCAGCATTGTCTAGCCTGCATTATTTAATAGTATGAGCTACTCTGACCTCTGTGAAGAGTTAAACTGCATGATCAGAATAAAGTATGCTTCAGTTTAGCTCCAGAAGTAAGTCAAGAGTTAAGGTAGAAACTGTCTGAGAAAGCTGGATTTACCTACTATTTATGTCCTGGAATAACAAGTAGGTGAAATGTAAAATCTCAGCTCCAGCTCAGTGTTGCAAGATCAGGTGCTTCCTTTCAGTACATCTAGTTGACATCAGCTGTGAAAAAGCTTCAAGAACAGGTTTTCTTTGTCCCAACCACCCCACCTCCCCCCACACCCAAAATCCCCCTTCTAGTAGCTTTTTGGCTCTGACTAGAGTAGGAAGCTTGCCAGACTTCCATTCCTCCTTGATATTTTGGGATTTGTGTTCTAGACCTAAGCAGGAAAGATGCAGTTCAGAAAGCAAAGAGATGTACACAAACACAATGAGGAAATGGATATAGGGGTTTTGTGGTTTGGTTGGTTGGTTTTTTGTTTGTTTGTTTGTTTTTCCATACTATTAACACTTGAAGATTGCAACAGTTATTACCAATCCAGAAGGAACTAAGAACTCCCTGTTTCATTCCTAAACTTTGGGAGTGCTACAGCTAGGAGTGGCCAATAGCTAGAAGATGTTTTCACCTGATGTGGGAGATGAGAGGTTTTAGTGTCTGCTATTGGCTATATAGGGCATGGTTCCAGCTGTTTCCTAACTCTTTGGATTTCATTAGAAATCTTTCACTTGATAATGCTTCCTTGACAAGAGCCATTAAAATGACTGTATTCTGAAAAACAATAGTTTTAGCAGATGTTCTTTTTCTGCAGAGGAAAAAAAAATGAGTGTTTAGGAGGCAGTTGGTTTTTATGTTTGTTTGGTTTGTTTATTTTTTTTTCTCCCCTTGAAATTAAAGATGTGGGAAACTTTTCATTCTGAAGTTTTTCCTCTAAAAATATTCATTTCACTCATTTATTTTGGCTGAAAATGTGTTACCTTATATGTTCTAAATGGAATGTTTCACTGTAGTGTTTCAAATGGACATTTCATTTTAGAATTGTCTGTACAGTCAGGGTTTTTTATTTTTTTTTGTCACAGATTAGAAAAAGAGAACCTCTTTTTGTTGAAGAAGTTGTTTACTGTGTGTTTTTT
>JANHGN010022470.1:0-28125 GCA_024605025.1 Megaceryle maxima | reverse complement strand
GGGAGGGTGGGGGAGGGAGGGGGCAGCAGATGGAGGAAAGAATAAGGGTGTATCTGCCAGGACTATCCAGGGCTTCTGGACTTCCTGTTCTAGCACGAGTAAGCATCGCTTCATGGTATCTGGACTCAGGATCTATCTCTAAGTTTAAATACTTCCTTTAATCACTGCAGCATTCTACCGCTGTGTGTTTTCTGGATCCAGTTCATAAAATATTTATCATGCTGTTTCTGCATCCATGAGGTCTAAACCACACTGAAATGGGAAACAAAGACTTGCTTTTAATAGGATAAATTATGCTTTTCTACCATTCATTAACCACCATTTTCCCTGCTGCATAAAAAAATATGTTACATTTTGGAAAACAAATGGGTATGGAAGGCAGTGGGCATTCACGGAAAAAAGCCATTATTTGTCACAATTGAACATTTACTATAGGAGGTGTGTACAATGATGACCCAAGGGAATTTCCTAAATACTGCAATATCTTGTGATAGATGGAACTAATAATAGATATTTATCTCCACTGGAGATGCAGGCTAATGGCTATGACAAAACTCTATTATGATATTAGATTATTGTTTTCCAATTACATAACTCTAAGTTTTCAGAGAAAGTGAATGTAGGAAGATAATTTCAATATCAAAGTTATGCAGTCAAAGGGACATGATGTTATTCCAACTGTCACCAACTATTTCTATTACGGAACATTGCCAATTTCCAGAATTTATTCTGTTGTCCTTTTTACAGTCCTAGCTCCTGGGAAACTCAGCTTCTCTTTTTTAATGCATGAGAAAGTCTGTTTGTAGGTCTTACTGATGCATGAAAAGGTTTGGAAATGTGAATGTGTGAGAAAATAGGACAGATAAAAACAATACTTTTTTTTTTTTTTTTTTTTTTTAACCTGGTAATTTTCAGCTAATCTTCCAATTCCTAACACAACTCAAAATCAGCAATATTGCTTATGGTAGTACTGGCAGCTCTTGGCCATAACCTATATCTCAGTACGTCAGACAATGCAAAAATGTCAAAAGCTCAGTTTAAAATATTCTAGAGAACAACATTAATATCTTTCACGATTTTTCATATAAGTGAAACCTGCTTCAGTGTGCCTTGATCTACAAAGCATATAAATGTAAACACAATGACAAATCAAATCCAAATGCTCCAGAATATTAAAGAACAATGTCTACTTCTGTTCCATGTTATTTTTACATCTCCTTCTTTTCTTTCCTTAAAGTCCTGAAATAAATGTATTGTGATTGTAATTATTTACAATTATTTACAATTATTTATAAAATGATCTTAGTACAATTTGCAAGAAAAAGATGATTACATGCCCAGTTACTTCATCTTGCTGAACATAAAATACAGACCCGTATCTTTGCATGCTCTGAATTTCTTCATTCTAAGGCAGATTAGTTTCTTTTAATGCATTTTTTGCTGTGTGACTAATAGATTGGGCAGAGATGAACCATCACCTGTTTTTTATTAGAAAACTATGTTTTTCCCCTTGGGAAATCATATCATTCACTGTCTAGTGAATAATATGCAGACACCCAAGAAAAATTGTGATTTGGATTTTAATTGAGAGGTTTGCCAAGGATCAAAGCTGGTTTTAAATTATATGGTGGAGGACAGAACCATCATATTCTACCACTGACTAGTACTATGTCTGTGCTTGCCATTTACAGTGTGCAGCCAGGCTTGGAGAGAAAAATCTGGAAAATAATAAAACAAAAAAGAGTTATCTATCATCTGTGTTTCACTGATTGCGCAGAAATACCAAGCCTATGGTTAAGCTGAACATGTGAGAATGAAAACCTTTCCAAGTATATTTTTCTCCCCAACAGTGTAAAGGATCAGCAGTGTGGATGGGTGATTTCTGATAATATATTTACCCTGATAGCAGGCAGAAGCAAATGCATTTTGATTTTGGCTTGAGGTGCAGTAAGCAGAGATGAGACTTTTCCATTAAGTGGTAAACAAACAAGTCCACTATAAGTTTTCTGGCACCTGAAGTGAAGTATTCTGGAGGCAGTTAGCTCCACATAAAGCTTCAGTGCCATGTGCAAGCATGGCTTGTCCTAGTGAGAAAAGAAACAAATAACCTGAAGTGGCACGTAGGAAAAATATTAGAACGCTGTTGGGGAAAACAAACAAACAAAAACCATAATTTATTTTATTTTCCAACTAAGTATATAAGGAATTTCACATGGGGCAGGAGAAGTCTTTTGCACATCCCACTTAATATCCAAATGTGTTTGTGTTCCAGTTTAGCAGAGTCAACTAATATCAACCACCAACTTTGTTCTCCTTTTTTTTGTGACTTGTAGTTAGGTCTTACAGAAAGTTTTCATTTTTTCTTTTTTTGCTCCCACAGCATAAAAAGATAATTTCAAATTTCTGAGCAGCTTTGCACAGAAGATCCGACAGAGGTGTAAAGAGCGTGGAATCAGAAGAGCAGAGCACATTTCTGATCCTGAGCATTTCATGAGTGCATACAAGAATCTCATGCGTTAGCTCCTGGGTTTGCCATTATAATATTCTGAGCTTAATTCATTTATAGCCAATACTACAGCTACAAAACTCAGCAGAAATATATAGACTTTAATGGGGTTCAGATTCATGCTAAAGATATTTTTTTTCTGAGAGTGACACAATTCTTTGGACTCCATACATTGGTGTAAGCACGTGCATACATCTCCATTAACTGTTTTTGTTGGGTGTTTTTTAACAGTAACCAAACAATCCCACATATCTTAGATTGACTTGGTCTCCTTGTTTAAAACAAGTTGAGACCTATAAAGAGTCAATATAATCTAAGTCTTTTAGAGAAACTGAAGCAGAAGAAACTGCTGTGATTTCATTTCCCAATATTTTTTCTTCATATTACATTAAATGACCCATGACTTTGATTAAATTGAAAATTTAATGTATTGGCATTTTCAATGCCTTAAGATTTATATTTTTGAAGGTTTCTATTTATGTTCCAGTTTTACTTTATTATATTTCTTGGAAAAACTAATTTCAGAGCACTCTACCAGCTGCCATGCAATGAAATTCAAATATCAGAGAAGCTGGGGTTTCTTTGCTCCTTCAAGCCAGGTGGGATCAGTTATGGTATCTACCAGAGTTCAGAAGGTTTTGGCCCATCTTATTCTTAGAGCTACGCTTTTTTCCATACATGAACAAGAGTGATGTCAATTTAATTTGTAGAAAAAGGTGTTTATGTGGGGGGAATCAGATGCTTTCAGAGAAATCAGGGTTTCACTGTGGCAAGGCATGCAGGGAGCCACAGCCACCATTAAGGCTGTTAAAAACAAAAAACCAAAAAAACCAGTTTCTCCAGTGTCTGAAATTATTGCCAAAATTGCTGGTTTCTTCTGGTATTTTCCATGTCTGCACAAGCCTACCCCTTAAGCTGATTCTTCTAAAGAAGGTTAAGTCAAATTAATTAAAGTGTTTACAAAGGAACAAGAGAATAATACAGGATTTTGCCTATCCAAAAATGAAACTAAACCAAATGTTACAACAGTTACACTGAGAATTCTTGCTGAGTTCAGAATTTGGGTGGGTGTGGGTGTGATTTTTGGAGGGATCCTATATAATACTGTGAACATAACTGTTACCCTTCCTGTGAAAAAACAAGCAAATTTAGCCATGGTTTAAACTTCCAGAATTGCTATTTGGATGATCTTCACAGAATCACATAATGTTAGAGGTTGGAAGGCACCTCCAAAGATCAATGAGTCCAACCCCCCTACAAGAGCAGGACAAAACTAGAGCAGATCATTCAGAAACACATCCAGACAGGTCTTGAAAGTCTCCAGAGAAGGAGGATCAACAACCTCTCTGGGGAGTCTATTCCAATGCTCTACAACTCTTACACTTCCTTTACTCTATCTTGAATCCATTGCTTCTTGTCCTATCACAGGATACAGGTGAAAAGAGGTTGTCCCTGAATTCTTGATACCCAGCCCTCATGTATTTATAGACATTAATTAGATCCCCTCCCAGTCTTCTCCTCTCCAGACTACAAAGCCCCAGGTCTCTCAGCCTTTCCCTGTAAGGCAGGTGTTCCAGTCTCTTAATCATCCTTGTAGCCCTCCATTGGACTCTCTCAAGTAGATCTCTGTCTCTCTTGAACTAGGGAGCCCGGAACTGGATGCAATACTCAGGTGAGGTCTCACTAGGGCAGAGTAGATGGGGAGAAGAACATCCCTTGATCTGCTGGACACACTCTTCTTAATGTACCCCAGGATACCATTGGCCTTCTTGTCCACAAGGGCACATTGTTCTTTATTACAGTTGAGTTTCATGCTAAATTTTTTGTTGCAAAGGGTTTTAGAACCTCCTATAGGGATTGTGCCTATCTGCTGGTTGAACCTACTCTGTACAAAGTATCTCACAGCAAAGTATGACTTTCACTTCTGGTTATTTCTCCTTCAGGGGCTTTTCATGTGATGAGCTCGAGGAGTGAGCAGATGAAACTGCCTCTCCTGTGATTTTAGTACTTCCTGCAGCTGGTAGCCTGACAGTGGGGGAAAGTGGAGAAGACAGCCAAGCTCCAACACAGACTGTGAAGAATGGTGACTAGGAGGGAGATGGAAAATAAATGCAAAATCAGGGGTGGGACAGGAGAGAAGGTGAAGGCCTAGAAGAAAGAAGGATGGACAGAAATAGGAAAAGGGTTGAGAAATAAGCCAGAAATTAGAAGCTGGTACAAAGGGTGGTGGAGAGAGTGCAGGAAAGAAAGGAGGGGTAGATTAGACTGAAAAGATTTCTCACTAGGGTGTCACTCTGTCCTCTATAATTCAAAACTGATGGCAAATTTTGGCATTCTTTTCTTCCCAGGAAACCACTAAGAGAAGTTCAGTGGGGCACCTGTATATATGTGTGTGTAAATTGTCCTCTGTGGTGGAACAGTCATGCACAACATGTATATGGGTGCTCCTGTTGCCCCTAAAATGATACCAGGTAACTGGGATCCATATGTTTCATACCCTTTGAGCACTTGAGATTGTAACCTTAAAGCTAAAATTTAGCATAAAAGAGAGACCTTGGCTTCCTACTGGGAAATACAATGAGGTGGGCCTTCAATGCAAGCACAAATGGGACACCAAACAGGTAGGCAACAAAATAAAAATAGCTGTGCTGTACCGTGAAAGGAAATGAATGGAGTTTGATCCTTAATTAACTCCTTCTTTAAGTATCAGACAGCAATCAGCACAAATTACGGAGTAGGAGCTTTTTGCTCTTGAAAATATGGAGTCTTTGCTTCCCTGCCTCCCCCTTTCTCCACAGCTGCAAAATTCCAGCTGAGATCATGATTTATTTTATTTTTTTTTTTAATAGCACTTGTAAAAATCAAGTCCACAATCAACTAGACAAAGCAAAGCCATCATGAAAGGAAGAAAACATCCGGCCTTGGTGTGTGTGTAGCATGCTGGCTGAAATCTAGCCTCTCCAGCACAGCTGAAAGCCTGCTCAGCAGTCTGTGCGGAAGGAGCTGGCAGCCTTCAACTAGCCTCTAATGAGCCTCATCAAGCAAACAAACAACAAAAAAAAGAGACTTCACAAATTTGCACCAAAGACAAGTGTTAGATGATTCTTCTGGGTATGTACAGTGCATACATCCTCATTGCCTCTGGTTGTGGGGGGAATCTGCTCTAACACTATGGCTCTAAATGTGGGGCATCTGTTTTGAAATGGACATTCACCCTTTTTCTGAAGCCAGTAGTGCAAAACAAGTGCTTCTGGGGGATGAGTCCCTTGACATTTTGGATAAGATAAATCACATCTAGAAGTGCCCCCAACCACTGATGATAAAGACCTGTCCAAATTCTTTATACTGTAACTGTCTGCTACTGCTGGGTTCTGAGAAGATCACCAGTTCACAGGGCTGTTGCAAGCAAGCACAGCCCACCAAGTTAAGCCTCATGTCCACTATTCCACATACCTTTTATTTCATTAAATTAATTGGTGAGCAACATTGTTCTGCATAGCTGCATAAAGTGTGCCTCTTTCTCTTAGTACAACATCTCATGTCAGAAAACAAATGTTATCTTACTAGCATGCAACACAACTAGTGGTATCTATTTCTCACTCAGCACAGAACCGTTTTCCCAGTAAAATTTGCATGTGATCTGAAAATATAGAAGGAATAGTATATTCTTTACTATGCTAAAGTTTCTGCAAATGTGTCAGGAACAGCACAAGCTGCTTACTGAGTTCCTTTTTTTCCCTTGAGAGAGGAGAGGTTGAAGTGGGATATGCAGAGCTGCTCAGGGGAATTGGCTGCTTACAGTGATGGGGCTGCATCACATTGGACACTCAGAGTGAGCACTTTGCACAGAAACTACAGAATTCACAGAAATAATGGGAATTCTCAACTGATTTTAGCTTTTACAATTTCAAAATGGACAGATGAGGCTGCAAAAAAACAGGATCATCCCAGTTTCCCCCAGCTTATTTCCATCCTGATTGCAGACTAAACTCAGAAGCACTTTCCTGGATACTCACCATGAGTTGGCTTCATGTATTGAAAGCACAGCTAGAGTCATGGCTACACAGGTTATGGCAAAAGCTATCTCCTTATGCATTCAAGATTAGATTTTTTTTTTTTAAGATGGATATAATTTTTCTAAAAGAAATCTGAGGAACAATAGACAGTGTCTAAAGGTGGTGACCAGTGAGTCATAGTGAACTGCTGATGGAAACCTAACTTGGTATTGTTTGGCATGGCACATCCAAGCGATGTCAGCCGAGTGCAGTAAAACGGAAATGATTGATCTTATCCTGCTTCATTTGCTGAAGTTAAGGGTTGGAATCAAGTTGTGCAAAGCAAAACTTCTGCTTTTTGTTGCTTGTTTTAATTCATGGAGTGTTTTCACTTTTATAAGAAGTTAATTCTGAAAATGCTAAAATGAAACTTTGCGATTTGGGGAAAAATCTTTCTTTTTAGAAGAATTTTATGTAGGGTTAAAAATGATTTCATGAGCTGTTCTGGTCAGTCTCACTTCATGTGTTGTGTTGATGAGGAAATATAAATTATTTCCTGTTAATATTAGACTGTGTCCTCCAGCTCTACCCTTGATTGACATGTAAATTTGGAAGAATGATTCATGAGAAGTACCTGTTTGTCAGGGTGGTACTCTGCTAGGTACTGAGGGCAGAAGACAGAGCTGGGTTCAGTTTCTAAGTGTTAATAATAATCACCAATATGAGCTTGCACTTAGAAACCTGGAAAAATTCAAGTCTCTCCACATTCATTCATACTTTCTTCTTCCCTTCCTTCTGACCCTCAAATGACTTTAAAGAACAGTGTCATCCTGAGGGAAGAGAGAATGAAGACAAGGAAATAAAAATGACAACATAAATTAACCACCTACATTTTCCTTTCTATACAACAATACCATAAGACATTCCTCTCATCTTCTCTCCTGATGGAGAAACTGTAAAGGCAGTTTTACACCTCAGATACCCCACAGGGTAGCCTGCTGACACTCAAATGTTCTCAGGTTCCTGGTCAGTCTCACGCTGGGATACACTGCATCCTTGGTGCTGTGCCTGACTATGGTTGCATGACATTGCAGCTCTTCATTCCTTCTTCATAGACTCTCTCCTTCACCTGCCATATTTTATGACCCATCTTTATTTCCATCTTTTCTTGGTAGCTTGTGTTCTTCAGCCAACCATCACACCACACTGAAACACCACGTGATTTTGTTACTCAAAAAAACCCTCTCAGATAATTGTAATGTATTTTATCTAAAAATTCCACATTACAAGGCCTCAACTGAGTGCACTACATCATGCAGACAATTTACTCCATTGTGTTTAGCTATAGCTGGGGACCCCAGACTTCCGCACTATATTACAGACATATTTTTTTAGTCTACCTTCTGGCAGGAATTTTTAATTTCTTTAACAAAAATGCCTCCATTTTTTATAAAGTAAACAATGAAAATCGAGCCCTGTCCATTGGTTCTTTTTATGCAATCCCCTTCTCTATGCCAAGGCCAATGGAGTTTTCCTTTTCACAGGTCTTTCATCCCTCTTTAGGAAATAGTTCATTTTTTCAATCCATACCAGCAGGATTATAAGCATTTACTTTCATTTACATTTTCAGTTTCATTGTAAACACATTGCAGGTTCCCTAATATTTAGCCAGTACTGTATGTAGTCATCCAATATTTGTTTATCTCCAGATTTCTTCACTTGTGGCTAAAACTGGATCAGTACAAGATGCCATGTGGGATATGGGTATTTATTTTTAGCAGAGAATCCATCACACTTAATTCCAGAGCACACCAGTGCCACAGCAGAATCTAGCTTGTTCATTTGCTGAATACTACAGTTCTACAGTGCATATTGGCCTCTCTGGCTACCAGCTGTGGCTCATGATCTATTAATTCATTGATCATTTCTTCTGTGTCTCTCATTCATGTATGTTATAAGAAAAGATTCAAGCCTTGAAAGCATCATCTCTGCAGGAACACACCAGCATGGGAAGTTGTGTCTAGAACCTCTTCTTTTATGTAAAAATGTTAAAGAATTCCCCCATTTTACACTGAAATATAAGACAAAAAAGGTGATCAGATATCAGGATAGGTTGCCCAGAGAGCCTGTGGAGTCTCCATCCTTGAAGATACTCAAAACCTCACTGAACATAGCGCTAAGCAATGTTTCAAGATGACCATGCTCTGAGCTGTGGCTGGACTAGATGACCTCCAGAGGTGTCTTCCAGCTTCAACCTGTTTGTGATTCTGTGAATTCTACACAATATTCACAGAATGAAAAAAAAAAAAAAAAAAAAAAAAGTGGTTTAATCTGATTTCTGGAGGCTTGAACCTTCCCCTCTGAATTGAGTCTTCAACAGCAACAGGCAGAGACCTCTAATTTGATTGAAGATATATTTACAGCACAGCATTATTAGAGCTACTTCAGCTAGTGTGAGTGTACCTGCATTCTAAATGTAAAAGTGTGGAATTCAGGGTGGAGTTTTCTAGAAATGGAAAGTAATGCTAATTTAGGCAGTAAAACTAGACAAGACAATGCAGAAACACTTCATAGAAGTTGTGTTGGAAGGGACCTTTAAGTTCATCTAATTATACCTCCACTTGATACACTTCCAGACCATGTTCTGTGTGACTGCAGCATGGGAAGTGCTGGGTCATTGTAGAAGCATTATCCTGCAACTATAAACCACAGTTACGGATTGACATGGCACCTTGGCTAACACCTGTGTGTACGGGTTACAAGGTACCAAGAGCTAGATTCTTCCCTAGGTGACCCTACATGTTTGCATAATAAACATTTACTTGTAAGAGGACCTCAGTTGCCTGTTTCAGGATTTAGTAATTCAGTAATTTTGAAAAGGTCAGATCTTGAATATAGCCTACTAATCAAAATGTAGGCAATTCATTGCTGGCTAAGTGCTAATTTCAATTTAGCATCAACCTGAGGGCACATGCCTCATCCTTTTATCTGTCTAAATTAATCATTAATAGAAACATTGAAGTAAACGATGTCATTCCTGGTGGTGTACAGATCTACCATCAGCATCAGATGATGTATATAATTTCCTGAGCTGTACAGAGGAAGGGCAATCAGTTTAACATGGACTTGTAAATAAATGCAGTGTGTTAGCTTCTCAGACATTTCTATGATGGAGTGTTACTTTTGCCTTAGGCAGCAAGTGAGGACAGAAAAAAAGTGGTTCCAATTGATTATTGTTGAGACTTCAGTTATGAATTCTAATGCCATGACTTATAGTTATTATTACACGTGTACACATGCTTTTTTCTTGTTTTCAGGTATTTTCACACAAGCATTTTCTGCCTAAGTTCAGAGACGGAAATGTTGACTTACAAAAACCTTGGGAAACAGTGTGTACTTACAGAAGACATGAAGGACTGGAAATGGTTTCCTTCTGCAAGTGGGAAATCAAGATATGAAGAGCTAGATTTGTTTTTCTTAACCAGTGGAAGTCCCTCTGTAGAAACAGGGAGAGGTAGGTGCATCCCAAAATCAGATCTTAGTTGTGTTCAGCCACCTTTTGAATCCTCTCTGTCTCTCAATGTTGACTACAGGGATGGCACAGAATAGCTAGTCTGCCAGCACAGGCACAGGCACCTCAGATAGATGCTAAAGTGAGGTGGGGCTGAATCCACATCTGAATGATTTGCACCAATTGTCACAGCTTGGGGTAGCTGAATAATTAAACCATGTTTTCAGAATCTTGGTTATCATTTCAGCCATAGAAAAGGCTTCCTGACCTTACAATAAATAAATAACTTCATTATAACAAAGACATCCTTTGTCATGTCTGTCAGTCATCATGTATTCACCATTTTGCCTTCAAATTTGTAACACAAAAACCAACAGTAATATTTACCACTAATACATAGGCAGCCAGTGTGGCAAAAATATTATTTTGCTCCTGAAATCCACTCTGTAGCATACAATCAGAACTGGACATCTCTATTATACTGATAGTGAGATATTTAATGAAAATAAACTAAAATTACATGCCTTGACTCAAAACATTGTGGTAATTTTTCTCATCCTGAAACAGAAAAAAAAAATATTGAAACCATGAGTCATGTTTGCAAAATGAAATTTTCCAAAAGAAAGAATATATTTATGTAGGTATGGATGTATGCATTTATTTTTGTGATAACTGTAAAAACAGTGTTATCATGACACACCTTTTTAAATGCATTTTTTGGAGGTCCCTTGGATCTCCCCAAGGACATTCTACTTAGACTGACATGCTGTCCCTGGAAAAATATAAAGGAAATGAAGCTTCACAGTTCTCAACAGGAGAATGTTTCAGTTGAAGAACTGCAAACCGATTCACAGTCTAAGAGTTTCAGTGAAAACATTGGTGATAATTATACAGCAAGTCCTGTCCCTTCAAATAGTTAAGACTGTGCAAAAAGGTAGAAGTCTAAATTTTAACTTTTTTGGTTTTTTTCTTCCTTTCAAGACTTAAGCTAGTCTAGCAACTCATACAATGGAAAGATTCTTGTAATACTTAGAATTAATACTTATAATTAAGTCTCTCCTATTATTTCTAAATATGGATATGAAGGAAAAATTTAGACTTTCAATCCAAATTGTGTTGAACCTTAATTCAGGCCTTCATATTCACCTAATCTTCATCTGCTAATGAACATGAAGCCACCACTGATACTGCTAAATGTGGTAGGAGTGAGCAGGTAGTGGGATTGGAGGGGAAATAGGAATATTGATAACAGAGGACTTGATCAGGATGCTGGATCATTCAGTAGGGTAAGTACAGTGAACTTGACTCTCAACATGAGGAAAACATGAGGCGACGGAACCTTCGCACAGGCTGCCCAGAGAGGTTGTGGAGCCTCCTTCTCTGAAGACTTTCAAGACCTGCCTGGATCTGTTCTTGTATGGCCTGCCCTGGGTGATCCAGCTCTGGCAGGAGGTTTGGACTCAATGATCTCCAGAGGTCCCTTCCAACCTCTGCCATTCCATGATTCTATGATTCTATTTCATAATAATTGACTCCATACGATATGAAGACATGAAAATGGGAGTAGTCCATTTGAGCCCATCTGGACAGAACGACACAGTTGTATGTCACACTGGGGCTAGTTCTGAAGTCTGATCAAAATTTGTTCAGACTGATAATAATAGCTACTTTCATTGTATTAAGAGATTTCTATCCAAATGAGTCAACATTCATGGTAACAAAAGGCTTCCTATTTCTATTCTATTTTGGGGCTGTGCACTAGAATTGAAACTATGGAGAAACTTTCATTTTATTCCCAAAGACAAGATTTAGCAGAAAATAGAAAATGAGAAAACTCAGTTGTGAAGACACTAGCCCTATATGTTACTTGAACATATGGCCTGAACAAGACACCAGACTATTTCCATACCAGAATATCCTCTTGTATTTACCTCCTGGAAGATATATGACAAACAACATTGAGAACTGTCAGTTTTCTGATTCTTACTAACTTCCCCCCACCCACCCTTTACAGTCCTTTACATTTATACAGAACATAGGACAAACTTTCTGGACAAATTTTCCTCTACCATAGAAGTTGTGCCCCCACAAAAACCTCAGAAATGTCATTTTGGTTCAAGCATGATGTAATGATGCTATTTCTTCATTAGATTTTTTTTCTTCTGTTTCTA
This sequence comes from Megaceryle maxima, assembly GCA_024605025.1. Lineage (NCBI taxonomy): Eukaryota > Metazoa > Chordata > Aves > Coraciiformes > Cerylidae > Megaceryle > Megaceryle maxima. The sequence continues at coordinate 15,942 of JANHGN010022470.1, read as the reverse complement.
TTATTTTAATAGCAAAATGGATGGATGTGCATTCAGTGCAGGACTGTGAAAAAGACTTCACTTCCTAAACAAAACCTAGCAAAATCTCCCATGAAGTTGTTTGCAGACAGGATATTACTCATCAGAATCCGTTGTCCATTTTCCAGGAAGATTTTGATTAAGACAGATTTATTACTGGGTCCTGATAATGCCTGCAACAGCAGGAACTGAATGTTAATGACTGCCATTCTGTTCGAATTAACTTGTCTTGGCAGGACTTGAGTCAGTTAGGATTTCAATTTATACTTTGACTTGATGGGCATGGATTTGGTTTTAAAATCAACATCTAATATGTTAGTACTTGGATACTGCAAGAATAGAGCTCTCTAAAACAATATGTTTTGATCTCTGTAGTATTAATACATTGAGAAACTATATGTAAGAAACTGCACTGACACTACCGATACAAAGAAGAATTTAAAGACATTTGAGCAGCCCTAGGATATTCGTGCTCTCTCATATCTGGTCCAGAGGGGTGTTTGTCTCCCAATGGGCTCTGATAGCCCCATGTGTGCAGCTTAATACTCCATTGGTGGTACCTATCTATATGAAAGCAAATGGATCAATCCTCTTATTTACCACAGTCATGTGAGCAAATATTGTAAGATTTATTCCCTTAAGATTTATTCCCTTGTGAAATAAGCATTAATTGGACAGCAGAAGTAAATAGAAGAAAAGCTATTATTCTGTGGTCTCTGAAAGCATCTCATCTTTGTTTGGCTCTGCTTTTCCTCTTGATGTCTGTTTCACCCAAAGGTATGTAATGTTCTGTATCTCATCAGGAGTCAAATAAAAAAACCAAACCAAACCAAACAACAACAACAACAACAACCAAACAAACAAACAACAAACCAAAACAAAAAAACCCACACAAAATCTGTAAAATGCTCTATCAGAATGGATCATTCAAGTAAATGATGATCATCATATTTTTAATATAGTGACAACAGATTAGAAATTTTTCAGTATATAAGTTTTCCTCAGAAGTATTGCTAGGGAAAGTTCAGTCTGCCCCCATGTCCACTTAGAACAAGGACAAAAAACCTGCCATACTTCATTTTCTACTACATCACAATATACTGCAGAAATTCCATCTCACCTTATCCAACTCCAGAGCTACCACTAAGTTATTCAATGTACAACGTGTTGATCATTCATCTTTGCTGGATAAGACACTATCTGGCTGTATGGGCCCAGAGAGGAATGGTGAATGTAGTTAAATCCAGTTGGTGGCCAGTCTCAAGTGGTGTTCCCCAGGACTCAGTACTAGAGCCTATTCTGTTTAATATCTTTATTAATGATCTGGATAAGGGGATCAAGGGCACCCTCAGCAAGTTTGCAGATTACACCAAGTTAGGCAGGTGTGTTGATCTTCTTGAGGGTAAGGAGGCTCTGCAGAGGGATATGGACAGGCTGCACTGATGGGCTCAGGACAATGGTATGAGCTTCAAGGTCAAGTGCCAGGTCCTGCACTTGGGTCACAACAGCTGCATGCAATACTACAGTCTTGGGGAAGAGTGGCTGGAAAGCTGCCCGGCAGAAAAGGACCTGCGGGTATTGGTCAACAGGCAGCTGAACACGAGCCAAGAAGGCCAACAGCATCCTGTCCTGAATCAGAAATAGAGTGGGCAGCAGGACTACATAAGGGATTGTCCACCTGTACTAGGCACTGGTGAGACTGCACCTCAAATATGAGAAAGGAGGTTGTAGAGAGGTGGGGGTCAGTCTCTAAAGTAACAAGTATTAGGACAAGAGGAAACAGCCTCAGGTTGTGCCAGGAGAGGTTTAGGTTGGACATTAGGAAAATTTATTTCCTTGAAAGTGTTCTCAAGACCTGGAAAAATCTGCTCAGGGAAGTGGTGATGTCCCTGTCCTGAAGTACTTAAAAGATGTGTAGATGTGGTGCTGAGGGACATGGTTTATTGGGACCTGTCAGTACTGGGTTAAGGGTTGTGACTTGATCTTCAAGGCCTATTCCAACCAAATGATTCTATAATTCTGTGACAGCAGACATATCTGCCACACACAGAAAGTGGACTGAAGCTGAAGAAGTGGACATACACAGTTGAATTTAATTAAGTTTTCCTATTCCAATCCCTCAATCTACTTTTATCAGTTCTGATCACAATGGCAGGACTGTTATAAAAAGGACACCTGTAATTTCAACCCTGTCTACTCTGCTGCTTTACTGAAGGCCAGCTTTGGGACAACACAGTCAGGCATTATGTGTAGGTGAAGCATGTCAGGATGTCAACCTGTCTTCAAAGCATATTCCAAGGGTCTCAGTCAATGTGAAATGGTCAAATACTGACTACAACATGAAATTTGCTTTGCCTACAATCTCTGTCTGCCTGGTTTATCAGTTGACATGGTTTGTGAAGATGAAGTAATGTCTCTGCAAACACTGTGGTAGCCATTATAGAACAAGATTCATAGTTTTAAATGGGAAAGAGGTTTAAAAAACACACTTGAATATCACAAAATAAGTGATCCAACTTGGCATAAAATCTGCTAAGTGTCTTGTTACCAAGTATCAGCTAGGGAAAAAAATGCAATGGCTTTATGTATAAATAGAAGATGTCAGTTTGGAAGCTTGTCAAACCAGCAGTTTTTAGAGGAACGATTTGTAAAAGAAAGATGTCAGTTTCCAACTTTATTTTTGTTCTTCTGTTGAAGATGCATCTTAGAATTGATGTTAGTGATTTTTTTTTTTTTTTTTTTTTGTAATTACAGAGCAATCAGATTCTTTTTATGGGGTTGTTTTTTCCTCCCAAGTAGAAGTTTTGTTGGAATTGACCTATTTTTAATATAATTTTCACAGCTGAAAAGAGATAATCCTATATAAAATAGGTTTTAATTGACTTATTTTGATATGGTTTACACAGATGAACAAAGATAGTCCTATATAAAATAAAACCCTACTATTAGTATTCTTCCTCTTTCTAGTGTTCATTTACTCATATAAATCCCACTGGCAATAAGGCAATTACACCACAGATGGTAGAGTTCAAACAAATTAGATTCTACTGTCTCTTCACAAATAGCTTCACTGCACAAACTTCTACAAAGCACGTATGTGCTGAGCCCTCATCTTGCCACTCAATTCCTTGCATAACATCACCAAAATGCTCCATTTTATCCACTTTTCATCTTATCATCAGTGCATTTTCACTGTCTCTTTCCCTTGCCTTAATTTATCCCTCAAAGCCATGTACCCTTCCCCAGTTACCGCCCTCAAAATGTAAGTGAAGGACAAACATCAAGTACTAATCAACTTGCAGAGTATTTTTTCTGTATTTTGCATTTCTTCTTTCTTACTCTTTCACCCTTCCACCTCTTCTCCATGTGTGTATATGCTCTGCATTCTGTATCCTGTATCCCTCAGAACACAGACCATGTCTCCTTGCATGTCCATGTAATTTTACAAGGAGAATTCAACCCTGATTACACTTAGGGTTCTACTGCTCTGTATTACAAATAATTAATATCATCATTAATACAGCAAAATCTGTTCCCATGCAGGTTTTGTCTAGATGGATAGATTTATTATTGTCTCAGCAACTCAGATCAGCTTGACTGTTGCTGTAAATAAAAGGAGTCTTGCCCTGGAATGAAGGAGTGCAAAGGCAGCCTGTCTAAATATGAAATAGATGATGATAAAGCTTGAGGATCTGGATAACCAGCACACCATCAAATCAAATTTTGGAACACTGCAAAGCCAGAAAGGTCTTGACATGATGTTCCTCTGATGAAATTGTCTCAATACGCATTGACGCAACAAAAAGTAGCTGAATCGCTATTGCTAATTGCCTATGTCTCTGGTTTGGGTAACCTGAAGTTCTGGATCATTTCCATTCAATTTCAGCCACAGCAGATGCCTAGTCCTCTGTGGGATGGGAGTGGTCCAAGGTGAGTGTGTCTTTGGACAATCTGCCTGTAATGTTGGTTATTTAAATTCATAGGACAGGCATCCTCAGAGTAAAAGAGGCACCTCTAGCTATATTTATGAAACTCAAAGGAAGAAGGAATGACACCAGACCTGTGTATTTCAGCTGAATCAGAAGAGAGGTGGACAGAGGACATAAAAAATATTCAAGAGCTCCAACTTAAGCTCATGCTTCACAGAGTGAAAGTATGAAAGTCCAAACCCAATATTTCATGGTAGTCTTAATCAAATCTTAAACCTTCAGCATATGTAACAGTATGTATAGTTTTAAACTCAGTGGATATAGGAACACTTCCCTGCAGTTACAAAATTTCCCATTTAATGCCAGCATCAAACTTTCAGTACTTTAAGACCCAAGACAATTTTTAATTGACTATACTTCACAAACTGTTTTCTACTTTTCTGGTGATTGGACCAGTACTTCCTATATTTTGCATGTGAACTTCTTTCTCAATTAAAATTTGCATTTAACTCTTCCCTCTTAAAAAAGGGAACATAAACATAAAAAAAAAAAATCTTACTGTCAAGCAACTACTGTAATCAGGTGTCCTTTCATTTATGAATCGTGGCAGACAGAGAAGGCAGAGAAGTATCTGCCTTCAGGTTTTGGATATGGAAACTAAGCTTTGTCCACAGCCTGACTGATTTTTTTTTGTTTAAGAATCTATAGAATCTGCTGTTCCCCATCTGGAAGGTATTTGCAGTGCTCTGGCTGCTGTATCCAATCAGCTATGGAGGCAATCCTGAAAGACTAATGGGTACAAAAAGACAGAGAATTTGGGATACCCTAAATATAACATGCCCAAATAGTGACCATAGAGAAGAACTAATAAAACTTGCTTGTTCTGGGAGATGAAGAACTTCAGTTAAGGTAAAATAAAATTTTAAGAAAATAAATTATTTAAAGTTTTACAGGTAAAAATTATGTTGTGAAAGAGATTAAAATAAATAAAAAATGAAAAAAGTGGAAGAAAAAAAAAAGTTTAAGTAGATTATTTATTTACAAAAGCAGATTTTAAATCAAGTTGCTGAATAGGCCAAGCACCACATTTCTGCTGTGGTCTGGGCATATCCTTGCTGCTTTTTATGTCCCATTTGAAGTAAATTTATCTCTTTCTATTGTTCTTTCTATTGTTTTTTCTTTCTTTCTTTCTCTCAAGTTTACTTCTTGGCAACTAGTTAGATTTACCTGCAGTTATTTCTAGTTGCCTTTTACATATTTAGTTTTGGAGTATCATCATCATAGAATTATAGAATGGCTTAGGCTGGAAGGGACCTTAGAGATCATCTAATCCAACCTCCCTGCCATGGGCAGGGACACCTCTCAACTAGATTAGGTTGCTCAAGGCCTCATCCAAGCTGGCCTTGGACACCTCCAGGAAGGGGTCATCCACAATCCCTCTGGGCAAATCCTCACAGTAGCCAGCAGTGAACACACTCCTTTGAGATGTACATACAAGCGTGTTAAAAGTGGGAAGAAGAGAGTCCCAAATACCTAATATAAAATATTCTGGGTAAGCTTTTATTTGACTTAACTGAGCCATTAAATTTGAAGGTGGAGGGAAAAACTAAGTGTTTCTGGATAAAGCATGTCAGATTAAGGAGAGGAACAGCTAAAGTCCAGGTGAAATTTAGCATCCTAGGAGGTTCCTGGACAGAAATTCAGTTCCCGGGCAAATCATAAAGCAAGCCCTCTTCAAACACATTTCTGGGTGCACAGTGGCAAAGAAGGTGATCAGGAACCATCAGCACAGATTTACCAAAGGTATGAACATGGCTGAACAACCTGAGTGCCCTCTGTGATAAGACAACTGGTTTTGTGGACAAAGGTGAAGGAGCAAATGTCATTTGACTAAAGTTTGCAAGGCTTTCAACACTGCATCCCACAGTATTCCTGTGTTGACACATTATGGTCTGGATGGGTGGACAACCAGATAAAATATGTTGGACTCAGAGAGCAGTGGTTAATGGGTTGTGGTCCAGATGTAGCCAGTGACAAGTGGGGCACTGCAAGGGTCTCTCTGGGGACCCAAGCATTGAACACCTTTATCAGTGACCTGGAGGAGGGCATTCCTCCATTGCTGAGAGGTTTTACATTAGAAAGGAAGAATTGATGTAAGATGCTGTCATGGTATCTTGAGGTTACAAAGACTTCTGCAATTTTGTCAGGGAGCAGGGGAAATTCAGATGACAGTTCTGGCATTTTGTTTGTTTTTGAAACTAATGGCGGCAGGAAATACTGGAGGCAAAGCAAAGAACTGTAATGTGTGGCAAGGCTTTATTCTGTGAAATACAGGATCATATACCCCAAAAGAGAGCAGGGCTACTAAAAGGGACTGAACATCAGAGGAAGGAAGAGATGATGGTTGTCAGACAATTGCCTGTAGCAGACAGGGAGGCAGCATCTATTTAAAACAGAAGATTTTGAACAGTCAGGCCCCATTCAGAAGTGAATTGAACAAAAGTATTGGACTGTTTAGGAAATATTTCAGCAGCATCTGTACCAGAGCCAGGATTCTGGCTGTAGAAACGTCCCATTACGTAAGAGTTGATGCAAATTAATTTTCCCTCATATTGCAGTAGAACAGTGGCATGTACAAATCCACACTCCAGCCATATAAAGGTGCCTAACAGCAAGAAACCAGTAACAAAACAGTGAGCCTTCCTCAAAGCATATGACTAGAAAATATGGATTGCTGTTACCATAGCCTGCAAAATGCCTATCAGCAGGGATGTATATGTCTAGGAAGTGAATGTGAATGAAACTCAGAAGGAAATCACTTAAAAGAGGTTTTCTGGTAGTCAAAAAGGATTGATACCACAGTTCTGAAAAACACCTTTGGCCAATGCTGGTTTTAGAACACAGTAAAGTGAACTGTTGGATTTATTACTGCAAGTGGGTTAGATGGAAATAGGAACAGAAATAGAAGTACGGTTATTACAAGCTCTCTGTCTATTTGACACGTACCCATATAAAGGAAAGGGGTAATACTTAATTTGTGTTGCTTACAAAATGCAGGAAATTGACAAAAAAAAAATATCTTTGGTTAAAAAGAATGGCTTGCAAGCCTAAGAAATACTAAAATATATTAGGTTGAAAGGAAACACTAAGAAAAGTAGGGAAGCAGTAAAATACTCATTGATGCAGAGAAGCCAGATGTGTTCAAAAAACTTGTTCTGTTCTCTCTTTTGAAAGAAGCAGTGTGATCTACACTTACCAAAATATTTTCCAGTCCAAAAGTAACTCAACAGGATGCTACAACATAACCCTAAGAAAGAAATTTTTTATCAATCCTAAATAGCTTGCACCAGAAGTAAAAAAAAAGTTGGCTTAGGGCATTTTTGGAAAGCTGCTGTTTATTTTTAGTACACCTAGAACTGGCACAGTCTAGAAGGATGGAGAAACATTAACATCCTAATATTCAGAAAGTGAGGAGAGATAACCCAAGTAACAAAAAACTTTCTATAACTCCCAAGAAATTAATGGAAAACCTGACTGAGCATTCATTTATCTTAGAAAGAAGTAAGGAACAGTGATATAAGTAATGCCTCTCAACAGTGTCTCTTGAAAAATAAATCATGTCACATAAGCCTGATTACATCCTTCAGGACACTACAAGTTCAGCTGATAAAGGAGTCAGTAGAGATATAATGTGCTTAGATTTCTGTAAGGCATTTGAGTTAGCACAGAACAATCTGATGAAAATATTAGAACTACATAATATTAATAAATTCCAGTTTAAACAGATTAGAGAACAAGCCAATCTCAAAAAGTAGCTGTTAATGTGAAATCATTAAATGAAGAGATTAGTTGTCTTTTTTATAAGATTTGTATGACACATTCATTGAGTGAGTATAAATACGCTGCTGATAAACTCGGTCTGAATAGGCAAATTTGTAAATCACCACTGCAGAACAATGGACTCTCACAAGTTATCTCCAGGAACAAAGGCTGCAGTGCAGATATACAGACTAGGGCCCGTGGAGCCTCAAAAGCAAGTAAAGATTTAGGGCTGGGCAAGACACTAGACAAATGGCAGACTGCTCTCTATTAACCCCTCTCCCTTCCCAAAGGGAACATGTGTTGCCTTTTACTTTTTGCACCTCCAACATTGTACGCAAGAACTAGCACTGACCTTTGTCTGCACAGGATAAAGTATAAGCAAAAGCCCTTCTGCACAGCAGTACTTGGTAGTAACTATAAACATCAAGCATTATCACTGCTAGAAGGAGACACTGTCTGCAAAAATATGCCACTAACTTCAGAAAGTGCAGCCACTGAGCTGAAAAGGAAAATCATTTAACAGAATTAGTTATGTTCTAACACCAACCAGGACAACATGGAGCAAAAACGAAAGCTAGGGAGGAAAAGTTAATTGTTTATATGTTACTGGTAAAACAGAGACCAGAATGCTACAGTATAGTTTTGATTTTATAAAGAACAGTGAAATGCAGATGATCAGGTTGGTGGGAATTAATGTATTGCGAGTACATGCTTCCAAACAAAAGCTCATATGATGACTGATGAAAAATGGATAGGAAATTAGGTGTGAACACTTCACAATGAGCATTCATCCACAGACTGTTCGCTTAGCTGATGGTGGATTCCCAGACTGTTTCTCCAAATGAAGAAGGAATGTCTTCCTTCAAGGTTCTGTATAGTGAAAAACAAATTAAAACTAAGATTTGAAGCTCAACACAGACAAAATTTAGTAGAAGTCAGTGGTCCACTACAGACATTAAGCCAGGTAAACAAAAGATCTCCACTTTTCAGCTGTAAATCTGTTTTGCATGAATGCCACAGGCATCTTGATAATCTTTACATTGGCAAATTTTAAAAAATAAACATCTTAAAAATTATCTATGTACATTGAGAGGGGCAGAAGAAAACATACCTTCATCTATTTATGTTCTGAGCTGGCAAGAGCAGAGACAGTAATGCTCTGAAAGTTGAAAAACTTCATATCTCCTCGGCATTATATCCTGGCCATGTCTCAGATTGTCATATTCCTAGCAAAAAAGAATAGTAAAAATGTGGCTGAAGCAAATGTTGCTTAAGAGGGAATTGAGATTTTTTCCTCCACTCATTTTAGCTGTTTTTTGTCACAAAGCAGGAAGGCAGAAAAGCTGTTGCTGCCTTCTTATCTTAATATTTCCATCCCAGACATTAGGCAGCCTGCAATGAAATCACATTTGCAAGTGTGCCATAACATTACATCAAATGCTGCCATTCAGCTGGGATGTTCCATCGTCCTCCAACCGACAGTCAGGAAATTCCCTATAGGATAATCAACTGGCTACTGTGAATTACACAGCTATACATAGCACACCATGGGTGCCTGGTGAAAGGATGATAAAACACAAGTGAAAGTTGAGTTTTTATGAAGTTATTTGCGCCACAGAGAAGTATTTATCACTGTACTTGCAGTTTTTCTATTTTTCCTTCCCCCAATACATATAGAACAGGGAGCAGAGAGCAATAAAGAACAGTGAAATATGATCTTTAAGAAGTTCACTCTCTCATTTCTGTATTCTTTCTTTTCCTGCTCCTATGCTAAAGCTTCTGTACTACCATTGATATCAGATCAGTCTTGTTCCTATCTCTTCCTCCAAACTGCTTTCTCATCAATAAACCTCCTTTATTCTTCAGGTCATCACAAGAGACAGGGGAGGGTAGGCATGCATGTATTCTCATAACACACCTACAGGTACTGCTCTAAGGAGCATAGAGATGTAGCACTCAAAATTCTCCTTTAGTACAGAAATAAATCCCTCATTTTCTATTCTCAACATTGAAGAGACAACCTGAAGGATATGGTTGATTAGAGAAGAAATAGCTCCCTCTGAAAAATACAGAAAAGACTCATGAAAATTTAAAGATGAAATACAACCTTCAGGAGGGTTGAGGACAAATATCAGCAGACTTGCCTGTTATTTCTGCATGGACCGTGTACCCTTCTCCACAGATGCAGCATTTCAGCAGTGTATAAGACATAGATAATTACTCATGCAACTGTGTGTTAACCCAAATATGTCTGTATTTTCGTATTCCCACATACTTAACAGAAGCACACAACTGCAGTTGAAGGAATCTGAGGAACTGTACAACTGAAACTTCTATCCAAAATACAGTTTTCTATCTTAGTTACATTAATATTGATCACATAAATGGCTTGGAGTTCTGATTATTTATAGAAGCTTTTTAAACCCATCAATAAATAATTACCATTAAAAATCTCACATCTTGTACTAAAAACAGAGGCAGACAAAAAATAAGAAAGATGCTTGAAATGTAAAACATTAGGTGTGTTTCTTAAACCAAGGCTGCTTCTTCCCTCTAACTGACATGACATTCCCCAAACTGCTAGCTATGTGGGGGAAAATAAGGAAGAAGTTAAGAAGGGCTGGAGCCTTCATGTTTACTTGAGCTCAGAATCAGCCTAGTTTCCTGAAAGAAAAATATTAAACAGTCACAGAGAAGTAGAGAAAGGATGCAATATTTTGCCTCCATCCTGTTCCACCGCACAGGACAGCCCACACCACACTCTCTTCAATGGTGTAAACGCACTCTCATATTTTAGTGATTATTTCAGTACAACACTGACTAACAGGTTAAGTCTGATCCCCTTTGAGAAGTATCAGATCTGTACCTGATTGTGTAAGTCACTGCATATTGCTTGGGTTTGGGACATAGTCTCCCACAAAACATAACTGTCAAGAAACAAAGATACTAAATAAAGCAAATACAGGGAAAGGCAAATAAGAAAATACCAAGAAACAAAGAAACAAAATCACAAGTCTCACATTGCAAGTGAGGATCTCAGGCCTGGGAGATGTGATACAAACCAGATTATTCTTCTGTTGGTCTAGTGAGTATGCCTCTCAGAACAATACAAGCCTGGTGGTACCACAGACCATCCTGGTATCTCAGGAAGTAAAGAGTCTTTCCATTTGTATTTCATTCATCTGATCTCAATGTCACATTAAGTCCTTTAGGAAAAAGTGGATGGATGTTCTCATTCTTTTATTTACTAGTTTCAGCTGATCAGTTTTTGGTCATTCACTTCTGATCTCTTCCATGTCAGATATGATCTCAACATTGTTCTCAGGTGGTATCAGCAGACTTTTTTGCTAAGATGTGTTAATTGTCCCCATGCATATGGCTAACCAATGGCAAATCTGCCAATTTAGTGTCTTCTGCAATGAGCAGAGGAATAAATTACTGTGACCCAACTGATGCAAGGGAATTTGTTAGGCTACTGTGACTCAACTGTTTACCTGAGTCAAAGCTCTCTCTTCTAATTCATAATTTGTAGCAAGTAAAAGTTGCAATTTACCTATTCCCACTTACTGCTTTATCTTATCCATTTGCTTAGAGGTTGATTTCACGTCAGGACAAAGTTTCTGTCGTCCTCTGTGCTCGTACAGAAGCTTTGAAAAATGCATTTCTGATCTCAGCTGCAGATTTAGTTAGTTTGGTGTCTATTTATCCACACATTTCTATGGTCTTTGTCATCCTAAAAAATATGAGCATGCAAAAGGAACACAAAATAAATCAACCTACTCAGATTGCATGAATGAAATTTGTGACATGAAATTATAATGTGATTCAAATTTTCATTATCATCAGTCATGACTAATAAGATTTCCTACCAGAAACTGATGGGTTTTCAGAATATTTTCTACATTCATTCTGAATGCTCACTCCAAGAAGTCTGCACCAAAGAGAAAAGGCTTTAATCCTGCTAAATACCAGTCAAATACTCTCTATTCCTTCAATTCTTCCTTAAAATTGTACCTTTGCTATTTAACTTTTTCTTCCTCTCTACTCCACTGACCATCTTAGACTAAGATTCAAGAAAGGAAACCAATCCTTATTCTTTGACTCCATCCCAATTCTGAACAAGATTTAAGGTACATTTAAAGCTGTGATTAAGCCAAACTCTCCTTTCCTGTCATGGTTTTTACTAAAAAGCTAAACCTGCAGTAATTAGGAACTGATTTTGAATGACAGAATCTTACACAAATGCAGACTCCTTTCCTTTTCATAGCCCACACAAGCTTTTCTATATACTAGAAAACAGCAAAGCCCAGAGATAATACTACAGACGTGAAAAGGAAAAAGAGAGATGAATAAAGCAGAATTAAAGGCAGTCACACCACATGCAAATAACCAAAACTGTAAGTGATGCTCTGAAGAGAGGAGAAGCTCTCTAAAACAGTCTCAGAAGAAGAAAGGAGGCCAAGTTTTGAGTATTTTTACATAGTGTCAATTTGCAGCTCATCAGCAGGACAGCACAAGGGAGGATTATGCAACTCCTTCAGGATGGTTATCCTGTGAGAAATGTAATTAGAAGTGCTGTGCTCGCAAAGCATACTGGTCTGGAAAGGTTTCCTCAAAGGGAGATATCTACAACCAATCCTAAAACTGGGTCAGGGTCAAGACATAAAAAGAAATGGAATAAGAAAGAGGAGGAATAGTAAAATAGTAAAGGGGTCTATGGACCAGGCTTTTTACCCCTCCCTTGTGCCCATGGTGATGGCAAGGGCAGAGCGAGAAAAGGCATCTCCTGTCTCACTGTAGGGTACCAAAGAAGGGCAAATAGTTTCAAGATAGTGGTCGTGTCATCATATTGCTGACAGCAGTGGTAGCAAAAGTGTCAGGAATTTGTAGTGGCAGATGGAACAAGGACAAACACAGAAGGAAAGCAGTCTTCCCCCTATAAGGAAGGAGTTTTTTGTGCACTGTAGATTTGCTCCTATAGCTATGGACTGTTGGAACACTGCTAAAGCTGTGATTGTGTTCATATGGTTCATATGTTCTTGTAACAATGTGTTCTCTGTGCAGTAAATAACTACACTGAAAGAAGGTAGAACACTGGGATTGCAGAACCAGACACAAAATGGCTTCATGTGCACATTTTTCCTGCAGCCTTGTGGTACCAGAGCACCTTGCAAAAGTAGTTCTTCTCAAGAGACTGAAGGGCTAATGTCAGAGAAGGTGCAGATCCTCTGGTGCATCTATCACCCCAAAATGATAGACTGAGACCAGCAGGCATGTTGAGGTTTGGTTTAATTTCAGAGTTACTGAACATAAGATAAAAAAAAAAAAAAAAAATTTTTTTCACTCCTAATATTCAAATAGAGAAATAATTTTAAGCTGAAAGGTTCAAGGTCATTACTCTGTTCCATGGACCATTGCTTTTGATAACAGAAATAAAAGATGTAATTTAATCAAGTAATTTACTCTTATAAACAGATCACAGCATAGTAACAATAGCTGTTCCTATGCATTAATGAAAGTGCTCAGCATATAGACTTGATGAGCATGAACAGAAGCTCTGCTGGCACAATAGATGACCCTACCAGATGACATCTACCAATCCATAAACTGTGCAGGATTTCAGCAACATGTTCCAGCAACAGACCTCTCTGAGTTTGGTTTACTGGCTTGATAATAAAAGGCATCCTCTTTTGAAGACAGTAAACAGAAGGCATCTATGCACTGACTTGTATATGCTGCATAAATGATCATTTTTTGACCATGTTTTGGTGATGAGGCAGCTCTCAAAGAATGGGAACAGAAGCCATTGACATAGAACCACATGGTTTGTCTCAGAGAAGTGACTTCAGTACTTACTTTCATCAGTGAAGCCAAGTAGGCTGACCGGTCTCTTTTCCTCTTCACTACCAAGTGTGCATAAACATAATCTCTTGTCTAATACATTCTGCAGCTGGCTACTCAAGTAATTCAGAGACAGATGCTACTTGGAAAGCAGACAACACAGCCTTCCCCTCTAGGAGCATCCCATCTTCTCTCCATGGGGAAGGAGTGAGCTGGATAGCACTGCAGATAAAGCAGAGTTATTTGCTAATGCTCATTTTCCTAAGTACCAGCCTAGAGGCCAAAGCTAACCACAGTGTCTCCTCTTCATATCTATATGACCCTGGCCAGGCCCATTCTCAGACCACCTGCTATAGGTAAACGTATCATTATCACAGTGGTTAGTTCAAGACACAGATTTGGACACTTGCTATCAAGAGTTGCCAGACCTTTTCTGACTTTGCTGTCAGTGGATAGAAGAAATCACAAGTCTCTGACTGACACCTGCTATTGACAGGTTGAACATGTCCTGAACACCAGCATCAGAAACAAGTTGTTTAACACATGATGGTCCCAGACTAAAATCTGTAGGAGGATAATAGCCAACACTTGCTGTGGGGCTGCAAGTCTCTGAAGTTGCTAAATTCAGGTGAGTTTTGTACAGGCAAGAAATGATGGGATATTTTCTAAAGCAAAACATGGAAGGCCCTGAGGAATTTGCTGACTTAAAATAGGAAACACCCACACCCACAGCCTGTTTTAGATCTACAGCAATGCACTAATGAAAATCCTGAAGTTCAGAATCCCCCTCAGAATTTAAATGTAGCAGCTTAGCTGCTGTCTTATCTTAAAAAAAATTAAAAAAATAAAAAGACTCTAAGAAAGTCAGACACCACCCACTCCCTTTACTACATCTATGTCAGATCTCCCACTCACTTCCCCTTGGCTGCAAGCTTTTCTATTTCCTGATTAAAGTCAGAGGCGAGGGATTTTCCCATTATCACCTGCATATTGCATCTTAAAGATGTGAAATGAATGGCAACAAGCAGCAACACAAAGCCTTAAGACTTAAACTAGATGCAGGACCTAAAGTGAACACCTTCAGCTCACCTCTGTGCCAGGGACAGAATGTGTCATCTGATTCAGCTGATTCAGATTCTTTTTTTATATATTTATATTGATTTGTGAACTAGTCCTCCTGAAGTATGTGCTTGATTTCTATCTAGAATTAAGGGAGGTTTGAAGGAAGGCTTTGAAAGGGTCCAGATCAAGATCTTTATCCTCTTGATGCAGGTACCTGGGTATGACAGCTTTTCTGAATAGGTGGTCTGGATTGTTCCTTGCTCTTCTGAATACACATGCCATCATAGATACCTGACTTAACAGAGTCATAGAATCATTTATGTTGGAAAAGACCTTTAAAATCATTGAGTCCAACCATTCACCCAGCACATCCAAGTCTACCATGTTGCTAAGCACAACATATAAAGATCTTTTAAGTCATACTTCCAGGGATGGTGACTTGACCATTTCCCTGGGCATCCTGTTACAATTCTTGACAACCTTTTCAGTGAAGAAATTTTTCCTAATATCCAACTTAAACCTCCTCTGGCACAACTTGAGGCTGTTTTCTCTTGTCCTGTTGCTTATTATGTAGAAGAGACTGACCTCCCCACCTCATTACAACGTCCTTTCAGGTAGTTGTAGAGAACAAGAATGTCTTTTCTGATCCTCCTTTTCTCCAGGCTAAACAACACCATTTCTCCCATCTTAGATGGCATGTGAGGTCACCTAAAAAAAAAGTCCTCTGCACCTATAGAAAACCCTAAGTCAGTTCCTTCCTAACAAACATGACATTGAACACACAGGTTTCTCCCTGGTGGAAGATGAATGAGCAAACAAACCTCATGAGGCAGATATTGGCCTCAGTGCTCTGGTGGGAATCAAACAGCAACAGTGCTGAGGGTTGTATAAAGACAGAACAGCTGCTATGGAAGAGCTTTAATGTTGGAACATTCATCTATGAAGTAATTTAACCTTTCCCTTCCACCCAGCTGTAGGTGATTCTATCTGCCTCTTGAACAAGAGTTTGAGTGCAGATTCTTACTGAGCAATCTCAAATGAATCCTTTCAGTCTGTATGGTATGGGCTGGGGGAAGAAGAAAAACAGAAGGTAAATCTATCTATCTATGGATGTATAGAAAGGTGCAAAGGTAAGGGACATATCTATTAGGTACTCAAAGTTCTAGAAGTATTCTGGGATTCTTTTCTCCTAGCATGAAAAAATATATTTTAATGTTGAATTAATAGATATTTTAAATATTAATTGTCCACAGACTTTCAAAAAATATTA
>JANHGN010022469.1:142596-154466 GCA_024605025.1 Megaceryle maxima | reverse complement strand
GGCTGCCCTGGGTGACCCTGCTCTGGCAGGGGGGTTGGACTCGATGATCTCCAGAGGTCCCTTCCAACCCCTACCATCCTATGATTCTTTGATTCTCATTTGAAGTGCTCTCAGGTACAATGGGGTGAGAAGCAATCGGTGCAAGAGAATCTTCCTCCATGGCTTTGGTTTCTTGCTCCTCACCAAACAGTGCTCTGACGAGGCAGGGGAGCGCTGCCAAAGCAATCTGAAGAGTTACCCTCCGTTTAATGACTTTGCAGATTCCTCGTTATGAGTTCTCGAAGACATTAAAAGCAAAGCTCTTTGTTCCAGATAAAAGACTGCTACAGAAATTCTTACTTGCCTTTGAGGTGCCTAAAAAAGAAGTAAATAATAAGGAGATTCTTCATAGTGCGTTCCCAATCCAGTATAATCCTTAATTTTCAAAACAGAGAAAGCCATTATTTTTTCTTAATTGTAATGAAAAAATTGCTGAAGCAGTGCACATTATTTCGATTACCCATTAAGCCTTCTCTTCACAAGAATGAAATTACATGATTTTCATTAATTTTCATGCTTTTAACTTCTGACTTGTAATTTACCAAAAAGAAGAAAGTCCAACCCTCTATCCTGGAGCTGGTTGTCTCCCAGTTGCCAAAGTGCTGCAGATGGTCACGGCATTCAGATGAGGAATGCAAGTCAGCTTCCATTTCAGAATCTTCATTATGTTTTGGGCTACATATAGTAAAATATAACAAAGGATATTAGTTTGCAATGCAGTTCAAATCTTTGACTTATAAAGGGTTTAGTAGTCTACTGGTTTGAAGTAAGTGGACATTATGAATGGATGTTATAGGCTTCTAGTGATAGGATGAGGGGTAATGGCTTCAAACTGGAAGAGGGGAGATTTAGATTAGAAATTAGGAAAAAAATCTTCATTATGAGGGTGGTGAGGCACTGGAACAGGTTGCCCAGAGAGCCTGTGGATGTTCCATCCCTTGAAGTGTTCAAGATCAGGTTGGATGGGGCTTTGAGTAGCCTGCTCTAGTGGGAGGTGTTCCTGCCCATGGCAGGAGGTTTGGAACTAGGTGATTTTTAAGGTCCCTTCTAAACCAAACCATTTGTTGATTCTGTGTAGTGACTGATTTATTTCACTGCATCACATCAACACAGTAAAACCATAACTTCTTGTTGAGTAATAAAACAAATTTGGGTTTTAATTCTAAAGTAATAGGCCTTGGTCAGATGATTTTCTCATAAGAAATGCACGTAGTCTCCCTACCATTCAACTTTTGACTTGCTCTCTTCATAGATTTTGGTTTGTTTGTCTCTGTAGCTGTTTTATTACAATGCACTTCAGATCTTTTCCTTATGTCCTTTGTCTAACAGCAAAACAAGAGCCCTGTCGGGGGGGGGGGAACTATTTCATCTCTGGAGATGCAATTATTTTGTGTTTATCCTCAGTGCCTCTGGGTGACAGGATGGAGGCAGCTCTCCATGCAGCCACACAAGAGGACAGGCTCCTGGAAACCACCATGTGTTGGTTGGCAGCAGCAGCGTCTCTGTGCTCACCGCAGTAGTGGGAAGACCTGGGAAGGTTTGGTAGATTGTTGTACTGTCTGTCACAGTACATTTGTCACATTTCCTGGTTTGCAAATGGTTTCTCGAAAATAATCGTCAGGTTAAAGGCCAATCTGAAGTGCTTGTTCACAAGTCAGTACATTTTGCAGAACGTTTGTGTTGGAAGTATCAGCATCCTCTGGGTGAAGAACCAGGTCAAGGGAGGTTCTCCTCCCCTCTACTCTGCACCAGTGAGACCACATCTGGAGTAGTGTGTTCAGTTCTGGGCTCCCCAGTTCAGGATGGACAGGGAAATACTAGAGACAGTCCAGTGGAGAGCTACAAAGATGCTGAAGGGACTGGAACATCTCTGCTGAGGAAAGGCTGAGAGCACTGGGGCTGTTTAGCCTGGAGAAGAGAAGCCTGAGAGGGGAGCTGAGGAATGGTTACAAATCTCTGCAGGGTGGGTGTCAAGTGGAAGGGGCCAGGCTCTTGTCAGTGGTGCCCTGGGATAGGATGAGGAGTAATGGTAACAAGGGGAAACACGGGAAGTTCCACCTCAATATGAGGAAAAGCTTCTTCACTGTGAGGGTGTCAGAGCCTGGCCCAGGCTGCCCAGAGAGGTTGTGGAGTCTCCTGCTCTGGAGACTTTCCCGACCCACCTGGATCTGTTCTTGTGTGGGCTGCCCTGGGTGACCCTGCTCTGGCAGGGGGGTTGGACTCAATCTCCAGAGGTCCCTTCCAACCCCTACCATTTTATGATGCTGTAAACCAGAAGTCTCTGCAAGTAAAGAAAGCAGAAATTTGACCCTTGGGATAGGCTGTGTCATTTGGTAATTTCTGCTCTTTTCATGTCCTTATAATGCATTAAGGACAGTGTTTCTGGGAGCAGTTTTCTCCCATTACAACAAACACCTTAAAAAGGAACTTCTCTTCCCAAAGCTGTGCTCAGGTGGTGGAGTTTTAAATGGACCATTTGAGATGAACTGTCACTGGGGCAACCCCACCACCCTGCTTTTTAAACGTGATCAAGGAGTGTTTGAGAGTTTAACCTTCTAGTGTTACACCAGCTAGAAGAAAGATTTTACTCACAAATGCCATCAATCCGAGCAGGTTCTGAGGGTGCTAAATTGCAGTGTAAGAAGTCATAAAAGTCAGGTTTTTGACAGCTGTTACTGATATCTTTTCCCTGCTGGATTACTTAAAGTTCATAACATTTTTAAAAAATTAAAGGAATACCTGTTATCCGTGAGCAGATTGTACAAATTGTTCTCCTGGATGCTCTTTTTGATGTTTTATGGATTGAACTCCAGGAACTTTGTTGAAGCTGCCCTCAATTTGGCTTTAATTTTAATGCCAGAACATGTGTTTGCGTGTCTGCGTGTGCATGGAGAGTCTGGTCCCTCTGAAGGAGTGACCCAGCAGAATAAATGGGGATAAATGGTGACTTTCAGAAGAAAAGAATTGGTGGGGGGTTCCGTGAGTGCTGCAGGTCCCTTTGTGGGGGTGGCCGTGCAGAGTTGGGATGTGGTGCCAGTGGGTGGTGTGTCCCGGCAGCCAGAGCTGGAGCAGCTCCCTTGTGCCTTCTTGGTGCAAGGAATCACCAGCTGGACAGTGGGAATGCTTTTCCTTCCTGCTTTGCTGAGGGTTACAGAAACATTTCTTTTTCTTTTTCTTTTCTAAATTAAAATAAATAAATAAATGAAGGACAGCTCCTCAAATGTGCCTTGAATTGGTGCAATTCCTTAGCCTTCAGTGAAGTTATGGAGTTTTACACCAGCTGAGGTGCCAGCTCGGTGTCCCAACAGCAGACTTCAAATGCCTGAAATCTGTTTATGTAATGTAACCACCTGGAGATTATAGCACTGGATCCCATTTACAGGATTAAACCCTTTCTTGCTGTAGCAGCAGTGGGAAGAGCTGGTGAGGTTTCCCACTCTGCAGCCAGGAGCCTGCCCAGCGTTGTGATGCTGTGTAGTGTGATACCTGGCACATCTCGAGAGTGTACAGTACAGCAAGGACTGCAAGAAGGGTTTTGATTTACCTCTTTGTATAACTTGAAAAGAGAGGTTACGCTCTTCTCCTAAATAAGTTGGTTCTGTTTAAACCCCAGATGCTCTGTGTGCCATCAGGCTTATGTTCGAGGCAGCCAGAGACCATTAGGAGCTGATGCTGACAAATTTGCACCAAGAATATAAATATATATAGCATCATAAACATGAGCTTTTCCCCTCTCACCATGCTTTCAGTTACACTGTAATTTATTACATGGAAATATTGGCTGTTTGTCTTAAGGCAAGAGCTGAACTTGCTTGAAACCATAACAGAAATGCAAAGTGTGTTCCTAGTGTAATAATAAGGGCTGTCATTAATAATTGTAATGAGGCAGATGCTTAAAAGGTCCCTGTGATGGGAAGGACACAACCCCCGTGCTCACATTATTCCCATGTTGCTGAATATGAAGAATTTGCTCCTGGGGTTGTGTGTGAAGCATCACGTTGAGTTTGCAATATGTATGTGCTGCAGGGACCTACACGTATCCCAAGTGGAAGAGTCTGGAAGGGGCTGTGAAAGGCTCCAGCACCAAGGTGTGGTGATCCCCACAGCCTTCCCGAGGCTTGAAAATAAACAGCTACTGTCCTTCATAGCTGTGGATGTGGGCATATTGCAGGAGAAACTGTACTCATCTTCCCTGAGCTCTTTTCTTATTCTTTTTTTTTTTCTTTATATTGAAATTCAGTTAGAAAAATTGCAAATCCCAAGCTTTTATTGCAGGAATGTGTTTACAGTTTAATTCAGCTTATTTATTTATTTATTCTTTCCCCAAATAGCCCTTGTGAATTAATCTTTCTGAAAAGCAGCTTTATTTTTCTTTTTTTCCCCAAAGTTTGTATGCTTTTGAAAGACTGAAATGGACTGAATAAACAGCTCGTCTACCTTGATTTAGGTGGATGCTACCATTTTTCTTCAGGGTTTTGGTTTGGTTTGTTTTTCAGAAACAGACTTACTTGGTCAGTATTGCATTTAAACTGAGTGCTTCTAATACAATCTACACTATTTTAGATCAAAATAAGGAGGTTTAGGTTGGATATTAGGAAAAATTTTGTCATGGAAGGGGTTGTAAAGTGCTGGCCCAGGCTGCCCAGGGATGTAGTTGAGTCCTCATCCCTGGAGGGGTTTCAAAGCCATGTAGATATGATGATGAGGGACATGGTTTAGTGGTGACCTGGTAGTGCTGGGTTAATGGTTGGACTTGATGATCTTCAAGGTCTTTTCCAACCTAAATGATTCTATGATCTCTGATAGGCGGGTGTCAGTTGAATAAAAGCAGCACACCTTGGCTGCATCTGCCTAGCACCTTCAGATGACTAATACTGGGAGAAGACGTGACTCCAACAGGTAGAGATGATGACACTTCTTCACCTATTGCAGTGCTGTCCCAGGGATATGGGAAAGTTCAAATACTTCCAAAACCAGACAAGAAGAAATGTTGCCATCACACCTTGAGTTAACAAATGGCTGGTTCACCCTCTGCATTGCTCGTGGTTTAGAAATTTTGTGCCTGTCTTGGAAATAAGTCACCAGCTGAACGCTGGTCTCCTCCTGGGAGAGCATTCCTGATTATTCCCATAATTATCTTGCTCTGGGTATAAGTAATGACTTATGACCGCTCTTAATACTCTGCAACTAAATGTCTAAGTAATCCCGGAGGAATTCTCTCCTACACAGCATCATGTTTTCTTCCTCTCATTGCAAAACATGTGCTCATGACCCAGAGCGAGCAGATTTACAACGACCCTTTGACAAACCAAGCCAGTGTCTGGGCATTTTCTGACCAGTGACATAGTGCAAATTAACTTCATGGTCTGCTCAGAGTGTCCTGGTTCTTGGTCTTCTGCTCAAGTATCCCTTGCTCTCTGCTACCTGGGAGCGGTACCGCCTCGCTCACAAGGCACCACTCACTCAATCTGCTTATTCACAAATATGTGAGAAGAGAATCTGTGGCCTAAACCTCTCTGTAAATAGCCAGAGAAAAAGTTGGCAGGAATCAGTTTTGCTTCTGATGGTGGCTAATGTACTTAAACCCAAAACCAAAACGGGCTTCACCCTGAAGCAATGAGCTGAGGAGAGTTCCTTTCACCTTGAAGATTTCTACAGCACTTGGTTCCTCCATTGAGTGGGAGCCTGGATGGATTGCCCGAGTTGTCTGTCTTTTTTTTTTTTTTTTTTTTCAAGCTGTGGATGATACAGAGCTTACAGGCTATTGCCCCATGGACTTTTCTATAGCTCCAGGATTGTAAAGGAAAAAGATTTTTTCCATATGAGTATTTTGTAACGTTTGTCCGCTGGTGGGGTGGAGTGGATAACATTTGCTAGCCTGGCTTTTATACACCTTCATTTTTACAAGGAGAGACTAAAATCAATTGAAGTTCAGGGAGGTATTGCAGAAAGGAAATACTTGGCTTTAAAAGATGTACACAGACTTACTCCTTCTGTTTTATTTATTTATTTTTGGTAATAGACACTTTGGTTATATTATATATATGTAATCTCCAAAATCCACTATATAATATCCAACTTATAGTGGATATTACAAAAAAAACCCCCCGAAAATCTTAACAATAATGATAAGTACTCTTGGAAGACAGTGATTATATCAACACCTTAAATTTTGCTAGTAAATCAGAAGGTAATTGGTATGGACCTTTGAAACATTTATAACACCTTATCCCTAAAGAGCTCTCTATGAGAACACCCAGCACTGGAGGCATCTGCAGGCTTTGGGAGGAGGTTGAAGAATAGTTGAAGGCGGCTTTGTGTGCACAGGGTTGTTCTCTACTGGGGCTTGGTCAGAGGTAAGGTCAAATCAACCAGGTGTAGGTAGAAAGGTTTCTGAAAGTCTAGGAAGCTGGCAACAGCTTTCTGAAAGAATTTCATGGATTCAGACCTCTCTATTACCCAAAAGCCATTTTTAGCCCGATCCATAGTCTTTGTCCATTGCATCCAGGACTTGTTTCCAACGGGAATAGAAAAAAAATCAGCCCAGTATCAATTTGTAGCTACAAGATATAGACCCAGTCTGGATTTGTAGACCTGGGGAATAGCCCTCGTGGTTGGACTTTGCTCGTGCTTGCTTGGAAGGTTACAGATCTCTTTGGAAGACACCATGGCCAACAGTGCAGGACTATGAGAACCCGAGGCCACAATTGACCGGGCGTGGGTTGTGGCTGCTAGTCCTACTGTGCCTGGTGATGGATGAAGATAACACATTTGAGACAAGACGTCTCAGAGCTGCTGTTCACTGCTGAAGATTAGTGCCATGGGTGGAACAGACCATGAGCTGCCACTGTGTCTCCCTTAAGGACTAATTGGTCTGCCATTGACTGACCTTCTCAGTTGAAAGTCACATCCTATGTTAAAAGAATTAAGAAACACAAAAACTGTGAAACAGATTAAACACCAGTATTTCATCTAAGGCTCTCTATAATCCAGTCATCAGAGATGCTCTGAACTCCACTCTTAAATAAACAGCGCTCAAAAGCAGAGCGGCAAAATGACGTGTGTGTTGGCAACTTGAGAGTCATTTTCAGGACGTTCCCCTGCGGTTGGTGAAGTGGGCAGCAGGGAGTTGCATATGAATGAGCACAGCTCTTGTGAGTGATGTCCAACATGCCTGTCATTTCACTTCCACTCCCAGGGGAGCTGTAATAGCCCCGGTGTTCAGTCCGCGTGAGCGGGTTTGGTTTGTCTCCATGTAGATAGCTCCAACAAAAGGAACATGAGCTAATGGGAGTGACTGGTTTTTTCCTCTCGTAACCACCACGTTTGACCAATGAAGTCATGACACAACACCATGAATGCTTGGAGCAATGGTCTTAAGGGAGAATAAAGAAAAGAACTGAGGAAAATTTATCCAGCAACTGAAGAGCCAAGCCATGAAGTGTGACCTGGGCTCGGCTCAACCACATGCTGGTGGCATCCTGGCGGGTGGATTTCTGCTCACAGCTCAAATCCGTGAGAGCTGCATGTGAACAACAGCAGCAAAGACAATTTAAGTGTTTACACCCCATAGTAATGTCGAGAGGAGCAAAGAGTTTACGGTCGGGTTTTAGTGTTCTTATTCCTAGTGGTAGATGATGTTTGAACACGTTCAGGAATAGATGTGTTATGCAGCAGCTTTTGAGAACCCTGGTGAAACTGTGTTATTAATTTCAAAACCAGAATATATGTCTTTGTTACTCTAAGAAGAAAAATGTGCTTTTTAAAAAATTATTATTATTTTATTACTGCCCAATGGTAACAATAGATGTATTGCACTAGGTAAGGATAGTATTTTAATTTCCTGTCATACTGCTGTGTTTCCAGGGTTGGATATATAACTCTGCTGAATTATTTCCTCAGGGCTAGACCTTAACTTGCATGACATCAGAACAAGCCTGATTATCATTTATATATTTAAAAGTATCTTTCAAAAATATCCCTTTGGTTGTTTTAGCACAAGAGATCAACAAATAATCTGATTATTCATGACCAGGCAGCTAGTTCTGTGTTATCATCTTTCAGCAGAGGACTTGCCCCAATGCTCTTCTATTTTATTATTATTATGGTTTTATATTTAATTGTGTGTCTATTGTGGGCCGATTTGGATAAGGGAATAGTGTGCACCTGTAGTTAGTTTGCAGGTGGCACCAAGCTGGGTGGAAATGTTGATCTGCTTGAGGGTAGGGAAGTTCTACAGAGGCATCTAGATAGGCTGGATTGATGGGCCAAGGCCAATTCCATGGGTTTCAGTAAGGCCAGATGCTGGGTCCTGCAGCTCTCCAGGCTTGGGGAGGAGTGGCTGGAGAGCTTCCAGGCAGAGAAGGATATGGGGGTGCTGATTGACAGCAGGCTGAACATGAGCCAGCAGTGTGCCCAGGTGGCCAAGAACGCCAACAGCATCCTGGCCTGGATCAGGAATAGTGCAGTCAGCAGGAGCAGGGAGGGGATCATTCCTCTGTACTTGGTTTTGGTGAGACCGCACCTTGAATACTGTGTCCAGTTTTGGGCCCCTCTCTACAAGGACGTTGAGGTGCTGGAGAGGGTACAGAGGCAGCTACCAAGCTAGTAAAGGGTTTGGAGCATGGCTCTTATGAGGAAAGGCAGAAGGATCTGGGGTTGTTTAGCCTTGAGAAAAGAAGGTTGAGGGGAGACCTTATTGCTCTGTACAACTACCTGAAGGGAGGTTGTGGTGAGGCAGGAGTTGGTCTGTTCTCCCTGGTGACAAGTGATAGAACAAGAGGAAATAAATGGCCTGAAGTTGAACCAGGGGAGGTTCAGGCTGGATATTGGGAAGAATTTCTTTACTTGAAGGGTTGTCAGGCATTGGAACAGCCTGCCCAGGGAGGTGGTGGAGTCACCATCTTTGGAGGTGTTTAAGAGCCAGGTAGGTGTTGTGCTTAGGGATGTGGTTTTGACAGGGCTAAGAATAAGGTTGGACTTGATGATCTTGAAGGTCTCTTCTAGCTGGAATGATTCTATGATACAGAGCAGGGTGAGTTTATCTGTTTGTTTTCCTGCTGTTGCCTCTGATGACTCAGGGAGAGGGCTGCTTGGTGAAGAAACTTGTGATTTTTCTGCAGTAAACGTGCTTTTATTGTATACTGAAGAGAACATCTGCGATGATAATCATGCTGTTGGCTGACTAAGAGAACACAAATTACATTCTATTAAATAAGGCTTTTGTCATAGGACAAGTCACTCATTACTCTGCGCTGGGAATTGCCTCCTCCTAGGCTGTCTAGACCCCATAGACAAGGCAGGGGGAAAACTCGCTTACGGTTGCATATTTGGATCAGGTAGCAAGATTTTTATTTGAAAAGAGCTAACTTGATGACATTTGCTCTAATTAATGATGTGGCCTTTAAAGAGGTGAAACTCCGATGCCACGGTGGTACGGAGAGGCAGGCTGAGTAAGAGGCTTCATGGATGAGCTCCCTGAGCTGGAGCCTGACCCGTGGTTGGCATTTAAATGTTCACTCCAGTGTTGCAGGACCCAGGCAGGGGCAGCTTGGTGGGTGGGCTCCTGACCTTCCTAACTGATGGACTTCAGGTTTCCCACAGAGGTCAGAGCGTGCTCACATCAGGGTGGATGTGTTTAACGCTGCCTTTAACTCAAACTCTTCCAGATATCTTGGGTCACTCATAAATAGAGTCATCAGACAATTACTGTCTCCATTTCAAATTGTAGAGGTCTTCCATGCTTGCCTTTTCAGAGTGAAGATTTATTTCTCCCTATCTTCTGAGCCTCTGGATTTTTATGGCTGTGTTACTGTCTCTGAGGAATATCTGACACCACTTTTGAACTCAGGTATCAGATGCTTGCCTACCAGATGTCACCTGTCAAGCATGGTTTTCCACTTGTACTTGGTACAGCAGCAATTTGGGAAATAAAAGTATGTCAGAAAAGACAGTTGATAGCAGGAGGAATCATCTGGCTCATGGTTCCTGTTAGATACCTGTAGGGTCCCAATCCTAATATATCATTCTGCAAAGGGTCAGGAGAGAGGTGGGGGCCCTCTTACTCATCCAGCTTCTCACCCCAGATGCAAGCCTGCAAGGGGTGTCTTGGACAAGATCTCAGGGAGGGTGTTTGGTTCCTATGGCTCAGAGCATTGCAGTGGAAAGTGTGTCTTATGCAGTGGTAGGGTGGTGATGAGAAGGAAGGAAAGGCTCATCATTTGTTTTAATTCTACTCCCAAGGAAAGTATCTGATTGTTGTTGTTTTGTTCTCTTTATTAATTTTGACAGGCTGAGAGGAGACCTTCTTGCTCTCAAAATTCCTGAAGGAAGTTTGTAGCCAGGTGGGGGTCAGTCTCTTCTCACAAAGAACAAGTGATAGGATGAGAGGAAATGTCCTCAAGTTGTGCCAGGTGAGGTTTAAGTTGGATATTAGGAAAAATTTCTTCTCCTCCAGGGTTGTCAAGCCCTGGAAGAGGCTGTTCAGGGCAGTGGTGGAGTCCCTGTGATCTCTGGAGAGGTTTTAAAGCTGTGGAGGTGTGCTGCTGAAGGACATGGCTTAGTGGAGCCCTGGCAGTGCTGGGTTAACAGTTGGACTTGATGCTTTTAAAGGTTTCTTCCAACCAGAACAATTGTGTAATTCTGTGACTGGTTTTCATTCTTGAACACACGGATCAGCCGTGGTGGTAGACAGGAGTAAGTATTGGCCCAATGGTGGAGGCAGGCTGGTGATGTCTCCAAAGACACAGAGCCACGAGACCCTTCCCTTTAAAATAACACTATTTCATAGAGAACTTTTTAAATCTTTTTTTTTCTAAACACATCTCTTATTTCTTTTGAATGGGAAGCACCTGTAGTCGTTCTTGTTCATTGAGAATCCTGCAGAATTATTTGTAGTAGGACTATGTGGAGTAAAAACTTATTTCACACAATGGTTTGGGTTGGAAGGGGCCCTTCAAGGTCATCTAGTCCAACCCCCAAGTTGTTTCTTGTAATTCCAAAGCCGTTGGCACCATCTGTGTGGTCAGTTGATGTGAATAGAAGCGATAGGTTAAAAATAAAGGGAGAGCCATCCGATTTAGTCTTTTCCTGCTCAGGAGGACATAAAGCAGCTGACTACTCTCGAAGAGCAGGTTGTTGTGTTAACCAGCGATGCCCTTGAGCTGTCCTATCCATTTCACTTCCCACTTTCCTGAAGAGTTTCTCTTCCCAAGGTGCAGTTTTGTCTTGAAGAAATACCGATGTGTAGCTCTGTATGAAAACACACCAGCATACAGAGCAGAAACCCAATTCCCACAGCAGCAAACAAGGCAAGGAGTTTTATCATTTATACTGGATATACTCCAAGAATTCTCTCTTCGGTTTAGTTATTATCTTTCCCTACAGTGTGGAATATTCAATTAAACCTTCTCTCAAATTGGCCAGAACTTGGAATGAAAATTAAAGCAGTTCTATTTAAGTAATGATATCTGTCACTGGGCTTTTAATGTTTGGTGAGAATAGGAGTGGTTTCACCTGTTTGTGTGAATTAACCTCAGCTGCCGTTCTCAACTTGTCTTCATTCCTTGAAAGCACAGAGAGACAAGAAGTATTTAGCATCCTGCTGGTTCTCCAGTTTGGGGAAATAGAAAATGGAGTAATAGAAACTGGGAAAATAGAGTCATCATTTGGAATGTAATTAAGTTAATCTGGTGGGTTTTAATAGATTTTTTTTTTTGGGGGGGGGGGGGGGGGGGGGAAGATAAACTTTCTCTCAGCAGGAGCTGGGATAGGAGAATGTTTCCCTAAATTATCTTTCACATTTTGCCTGACAGCATATGGGTCTACACCTT
>JANHGN010022469.1:95652-124247 GCA_024605025.1 Megaceryle maxima | reverse complement strand
GCCCATGGGGTGTTCTCCCTGCTGGGAGCAGCCCCTGCCTGTGCCAACAGCTGCTGCCTGCAGCCAGGGCAGGGGGGGGGAAGAGCTGAGCTGGGGAGGAAAATCACTGCCCAGAGTCAGTTCAGTTCTCACTCAAACCAGGACAATTACCAATCCCACAGAGACTTAGTCTGCACTATAGTGGTAAGCAGTCAGAGCAGAAGTATGCTGCGTCCCCACTCAGTGGTCCTTGCTCATGATTTCACATTCACATCCTTGGTCACCACTTTGTATCACACAGGAGCGACTCTGGGACATCACTTCTGCAAGAAGCAGTCTCTGCCTGCTCATTCTCTCCATTACAGGCATCAGAACTATGGCAGGGCCATGAACCTTTGCTGTCCAGGAGATCTGTGATGAGCCTCAAACCATGTAAACATCTGTGGTTGCAACTAAGGATTCTTGCAGTCTAAGTTCTTTCCTGTTACAAATCTTTCCAAACCTCTTGCAAAAACTGGTCCTAGAGTGGCACAAACATCTAAAGAGCCACAAGCATATCTTTTCGTGGCATGATGGTGTAATCAGTCTTTTTCTGGTCTTTTATGATAGAGAACAGGACAAAGAATCAGGAGGTCTGTGCTATTTTCTCAGTTACTAGGATGCTTCTTGTAACACCTCCTCTTTTGGCTCTAAATCTCCTGGTCCATCGAACAAAATAATGCTATCTTGAAGAAATAATTATCGTCTTTAGGGTCATCCTTACCAGTGCACATCAGGATTGTCTTTAAATGTATGGAAAAGAGCAGTTAGAGAACCCCCTGCTCAAGCAAAGACTGTACCCCAAGTCCAGATGTGGACTCTAAGAAAATTTCTGTTGCTGTTGATGGGAGACACAGCCAATGCAGAAAAGAAATTCACCCTGGTGGGTGCTTTCTCATTGTTTTATTTTTATTCATATTTTCCTTCTGGAAAGCAAAACCAGGGAGTCAGTGATGGCATGCAGAGAACAGCAAAGCTTTAAATATGTTTGTCAAAAGTTGTCCCATGTTAGTTTTCCCGTCTGCAGCAAACGTGACTCTCATTTCATAATTCATTAGACATGAGAGATGAACAGAATGAAGAAACACCTCCTCTCTCTGAGGTTCTGCCTGGCATCGTAATGTGCATTTCCACAGGCAGGCTGAACCATCTGATAACCCTCTGAGGATCAGGAGCTCTCGGGGGTCTTTTTCATTTGTGTTTCTATCAAGAAAAGGGAAACTGTTCTTTGAAGCTCAGCAAGATCACGTCACATCATTTGGCATTATTTGGAGGTTGAATTTGCATTCATTTAGCTGCACAAAGAAGGAGCAGCAGAGCCTGTGCCAGTGAGGAATGTGGGGCATTTGCCCATCTCTGAAGGGAGAGAGGGCTGTGTAGTGTCTCCTGCAGAGAGCAGTCTCTGGCTATTGCAGAGTCATCTGTGCTAGAAGAAGGTGTGCAAAGAGCTCATTGTTTTGCTATGAAAATCTAAAAAAAAAATAAAAAAATCTGAGTGAAGTAACTCCATTGAAGTCAACCCAAAGGGGAAATGTCTGCCCAGGTTTTCCAGATTAAAGTAATAAAATAAAATTTTGAGTCCTCAGCATTTTTGTCTCAAGCAGGAGAGTTGCTTCAAAATGAACATTTGAAATATTTCCTATAGGTGGATTGTAACCAGGCAGCTTTTATGAAATGGAACATAAAGTCGAAGAGGATGTTTTTCTTTTTTTGTTAACAACATAGAAAGAGCTATTTGATTTGGGAGGAGAACAGTAGGTGCCTTGCAGGTACTGCTAAAAGCCCCTGTTCCCCAGCAAGGCGAGTGGCAAGAAGGAAGGCAAAAAAAAGCACTGGGACTGCTGCTTTTTGCCGATTGGGAAGCAAGGACCACATCCCAGAGAGATGCTGAGGATGTAGAGTGTCAGGAGGAGCCATCCTGATGAGGACAGGCAGTTCATGTTTGGTGTGAGAGAGGAAGGAGAAAGTGGTCCGAGCACGGCACAGGGATCCCCGACTCCCTCAGCTGAGTGTCACCATTGGTGTCGGCAACGCCCGAGGGAGAAGCTGTTGCTGTCTGGGATGCAAGTTAAAAGCCTGAGGAGGAGATTTAGCCATGGGGGTAGATGAATCAGTCTGTCTTTGGTAGATGGTGGTCAGAAAGACTTGGCAAGATTTAAGCATAGTCTCAATACAAGAGCCCAGGTAGAGATGTCCAAGATGATACATAGGTCAGAGATGTGAGTGACAGGGAGAGTGAGGAGGGCTTGGGAGAAAACCAAACTCTCGTCTTGCATACCAACACACCAGCTTGCTCCTTTCCTAACCCAAGCATGGCTGTTTGCAGCTCACTCTGGCTCGATGGAAGAGCTGTGACCCCTTCTCCCTGGCAGCAGGCAGCAACCTCCTCTGAGAACATTTGCTTTGAGGGCAAACCTGCAGCATTTCCAGCAGCACATCTCTTCTCGGCATGTAGCTAAGTCGAACCTTGAGAGCAAACCCCACCATGACAGTCCTCCATCTCCAGATATCCCCATGGCAAAGGCTCACCTGAGAATGTCTGTGTCTTGTAAGAACGATAGTGGGAAGGGAAAGGGCTAGAAGTCCAACCTCAATCTGGCCACTGGGTGAAGATGCAGAGGCAGTACCTTGTTTAATGCCTACACTGAAAGTCCAAGCAAAAATCTTTTCTGAAGGAGAGGCAGGGTAGAAAAGTGGCAAGATCTTGCCTCTAAAACTTTTGGTTTTGGTGAAGTAGAAATCCCAGTGAAATTTCTATTCTAAAGGTCAACTTGGAAAGCTTTCATCCCCAGACTTGTAAACTGTCTGAAATCAGCGACTCTCAAAATTATTCATCAGAACACCAGCTCTTAAACTAAAATTCTATTAAGCTCCGTATCAAGGCGGGGGGTTTATTCGGTGCCACGTAGCCCGCTGTGTAGTCTTGACACACCAGCAAGAACATGGGCAAAAGAACTTAATCTTTGTGTATTTGTGCAAGGGCTGACATAAAACCTTGCTTTTAAAAAGTCAGAAGCAGGTTTTATAGAGACAGTGTTCAGAGATATTAGAGCCATAAATATCAGGAGGCAAATCTTGTCAAGTGTTTTGAGAGCAAAAAGCTTTAATGCTTTTGTGGGTGCTAGTCATCAGTTAAAGTGCTCTCAGCCTGCCTTCGTATAGACGGGATATGATTTCTTCAATGTCCTCTAAAATCTGAAATTGATTGAGATGCACTAGAATCTCATCTTCAAGACTGTTTTATGGGCCAAATTAGCGTGCTTTACAGCCTCCAGCCAACAAAGTCGTATTATTCCATGGGCGGCGACGTAAATGACTTCTGTCTCCATCTGGTTGTGTGTTTTGTCCAGGATAGGAAAGTACACTCTGTTGTACGTGGAGAGTTATGCAAATGTGATGAAAACAATTTGGAAGAGGGCAGACAAGCTATCTCTTGATAGAAGGTTCTTTATTCAGTCTGAACCAGGAAGATTTGGCCAGTCCTTCCAGCTGGTTTATTTGTGTTCAACAAGATGTCATTACCAACCTGTTCAGCTTCCTTTTGAGATGAGTCGTGTGGTCTTTCATAAAAAAAAAAAATAAATACAAGAAATCCCCTTGAGTTTATTATGATTCAAGGACTGAATATAACCTTAAATATCATTCTAAATTTTAGATTGCTGGGATCATCGTTAAATTATAGGAGGATGAGAAGGCAAACCCCATTACGC
Organism: Megaceryle maxima; assembly: GCA_024605025.1. Lineage (NCBI taxonomy): Eukaryota > Metazoa > Chordata > Aves > Coraciiformes > Cerylidae > Megaceryle > Megaceryle maxima. Next base: position 120,519 of record JANHGN010022469.1, on the reverse strand, counting down.
TCCGTAAATCTCTTTTAAGTCATGCTTGCAAATTGACTTTAGGTGTCTTGGCCTATATCTGTGTACCTAAGTGGATTGTGCATTTCACATACATGAAGAGGTAATTTCCCCTTATCTAAACCATTACTTCCTATTGTATGGGTGCTTTGAAGTTCATGCGATAGATGTAATAAAGTTGATGCTTTTTCCACTACAGAAAACCCAGAGTTGCCAGTAAACAAGTTTTAGCTTTCTGATTTGTCACTTCTTAGATGAACAGATGGATTTTTTTAAGCATTCAAGTTTCTTGTATCAAGTACAACCAAGTCTCAAGGGTGAGATACCAAACCAAACACCCCGCGCAATAGATAGGGGCTGAAAGAACCCCTTATATGCTGAGCTAAGGATTTGTTCTCATCTAACTGAAGTAGTAGTAACCTAATCAAAGACTTATTTTTAGTACGGTTACGATGATACTAAGGCCGAGTATCCAGTTATTGCTAATTGCTTTGTTAGGAGAGCATGATGATGGGGAGGTGTCTTCTCTCCAGCTGGGACTGACTGAAGATATTTTTATACATTAGCTTCTGCTACTGTATTACTTTGGTTGTTTGTTTTTTGTTTTTCCCATGATTTCCATCTCTTTTATCTCTGAGTTTAGCTCTGTGCGTTTTACATAGGTAGTGTTCTTGCTCGTGGTTCATTTTGTTCCAGCCAAACCCACTTTTGCTCAGTTGGGTTGTGGTCCTTTGGTGAGGACGAGGCTGTGTGTTGTGCTCAGCTTGGAGGCATCGGTTTCCATCCTGCAGCTGCACCAGCAAGACCTTTGCAATTATCTTGTGGTTTTATTCCTGGTATCCCATGTTACAATCCATTGTTTTTCCTTCAAGTGCATTCCTCCTCTGTCAAGGTTCCTTGAATATCTCATTCTGCAGGAATAATGATCCCTTTGAAGATACAGATAGATGTATAGATACAGGTATTATGCTTTGGTAGCTACTTGGTATTAACAGTAACTCAGTAGAACAGTATCACTGATGTGTTATCAAATTTGCTTTACAAAAGTCTCTGGAGATAGATTTTAAGTAAAATATAGCAACATAAAAGCCCCTAGCATTTTAGTGTGGGGTTTTTTTTTCCTCTAAGCCTGAATATTATTCATGTTTCCTTTTGGAAATTAAATTTCAGTGATGTCAAAGTGATTGATGTATGTATGTTATTGTTAGAATATAGTAGAGGGAAAAAATAGTTTCCTATCAATTAAACAATAAGAGATAAAAATCACATTGACACTGCTTTTCCCATGATTGGGGGGGGAGAACCCATCTTAAATATAATGCCAAAGGGTTCACTGATGGCGTGTGAGTTTTTGACAGTGCACCATTCAAGGCAAAGTACAGCAGGGCTTCCTTCTACGTGATATAGTCGCATAAATTGGCTTTCTAAAAGACATGCAGGAACCTGTCACCATCGATTTGAATCATTTACTAGTCATGTAATTGTCTGTAATATTTGGGGGGTTGTTTAGTAGTTCTAAAGTAGTCCTCTTGCATCCAGAGTTCACTCTTCATTTCAGAACCCGCACAATTATGGAAACATTTTGGATTCTAAAAATACGCTATGCATTAAAACAAACAAACAAAACGACCCAAAAAAGCAAACCATAGAAACCATCCTCAGGCAAACAAAGGCAAAACAGAGCTTAGCTCATAAAAAAAAATAGACATCTCTCTGTGAAATCCTCAATGACCTGGGACTTGCTGTCTCCTAAGGGAAGCCTTCTTGTTTGGGGCTGGTTTCCAGGGCACGCCAAGTTCAGCAGCTTAGTTATGTCCATGTTGCAGCTGAGGAAGGGAAGCAAGCAGGTCTGGTGTCCACATGCTGTGAGCACTCTGCCTGGGAAAGATCAGACCACCAGAAGCATCAGGGGAACTGTAAATGAGAAGGGCTATCAATACAAAAAGCAGAGGTCAAATAGGAAGGAAAGTGAGCTGATAGGATCTTTGCTTGCTCGTACTTTGGTGTCATCTGTGAAGTATTTAAGACAACAAACTTTCATTTCCAGGACTTACTTAGAGGTCACAGAGAAAAAAAAAAATACCCAATTTCATAAATGAAGTACAAACCCAGGTAGGTCTTAATGTGCTTCTAGGATTCTGGATGCTTTGAAGGTTCAGCTGGACAGGGTGCAGGGCTGTCTTGTCTAGACCATGCTTTGGCCAAGAAATGTTGGACCAGATGATCCTCGAGGCTCCTTCCAACCTGGTTTTCTATGAATCTAGCACAGCATAAATGGCTACAGTTCTTTTGTTTCACTTATAATTGATTCTTATAATCACTTATAATTCTTTGCTATAAAGACTGCTTTTTTGTATGTAAAACTTGGGGAAATTTTTCATTACTTGAGCCAAAGTTGGATAATTGTTACTGTGGAAAGCCATATGGCTTTGATTAAAATTTCCATATGCCATTTACTGAGACAAACTACCCAGTCTTAAGGGGCTTTGGATCATTTCAGACTGTTTAAGCTTTTATTAAACCACATTTGTGATTTTGGAAGGAGGTCATTCAATCCAATACCTTACCCAAACTGAAAAGATGATGGGGTTGACAGCTGCTGCTGGCACCTTCTGGGCTTTTGAGTGTTTTTGAGGAACAAGAATCTGTACCAGGCTGGCATCACTTACCAGTACCTGAGTTTTAACGGAGGCTACAGAAAAAATCTGGTGGTGGAAGAAAAGATATTGAAGTTCACGTGAAAGGGTAGATGTTGGCGTGCACGTGCTAATAGCGTATTCCTCTCTAGTGCCTTTCAGCACCAGATGTCAAAGTTTTTTGTGCAAATATTGGCTAATAAATTCTCTTTTGAGAGGCACATGGTTTAGGTACTCATCCTTAGAGATCTGCAAACTTTGCCACAGAGAACTTGGGGTGACTTTCCCAAAGTCATGCAGTGGTGTCACGAATCAGTGTATTTTCACAGGTGAAATACTTCCAGCTTTATACTCACTTAGGTCTGTTAAGACCATGATTTAGAATTGATACTGGGGAGATGAAAAAGTTTAAGTGATGTCTTTACTCATTAAATTAGGTCTGAGGAACAGTGCTAATCATGATAACCTGTTGCACCTCCCTGTTACATTCTCCTCCTTGCACTGAAGACATTATTAATCACATCCTCACGTGATGTTGGCCAGGGCTCTGAGCAACCCTGATCTAGCTGGAGGCGTCCCTGCTCACTGCAGAGGAGTTGGACTAGATGAGTTTTAAAGGTCCTTTCCAGCCCAAACCAGTCTCTGATTCTAAATCCCTGAGCTGTTGAATGGATATACTTAGCACAGCATGTGAAAGCAGAGGAGAACCTCTCAAACCCACGCATCGCTAATCTGTACGCTTTGTACCCAGTCAGCAACACTAACATCATTCCTAATTTCTTGGGAAAGATGGCAGGGTGGTGTTTAAACGAAGCTTCTTATTAATAAAACCTTAATGATATTGTTGTTAATTCAAGTTACTATCTAGGTATTGCAAAAATAAATGTGAAGTGCGGGTGCCTGTGGGCTTGATCTCCAAGCGTCGAGGATTCTGAACTTGCTGCTCTCCCACTGCAGGTTTCAGAATGCATGAGTGTAATCAGCCTAATCAATTTGATGAGACATTAGCCATTCTTATAATTATCTTAATCTTGTTAGTTTACTCGGATCCAGATTTTAAGCACGCGTGTGAGGCTTTTTGGAATTGACAGCTGACTTGCAAAGCTTGATAGTTTGCACTGCGAGCAATAGTGATGAATGCCCTGCTTTGTTTGCTGCCTCCAGCTGATTTTGGCCATTCTTCTGTCATTTCCTAGTTTTTCATCCACACGGAGACTTCTTTTCCTGGTAGCAATCCTTGTCATAAATATATAGGTGTTTTGTCAGAATATATGGTTACTTCATCCTTGCAAAAACAAAAAGTTTGAGGACTGCATTTGCATTTAAACTCTTTGAGTTGTGCACTTTCTGTCCACATTATCATAATCAAGAGTTGCTGGGTCACCAAGCAGGTGGTTTTTTCTTATGAGTAGTAATGAAAGACCTTTCCCATTCCATCCCCTGTGATTAACAGAAGAATTCCCTGGAGCACTGTATAAAATAGGCTTAAACATGCAGGCTGGGAGCTGATGCAGTGATTCTTTCAGCTGCTCCAAAGCAGACCTGCATGGGGCTTTTTTAAGATTCAGGCCTGAAAAGGGAATTCTGTATCATCTCTAAAATGTTTGGGGTATGTATATCCATATGACATAATGTATTAGTTCTGTCAACGTGGAGGAAGATATAAATAGCTAAATAGAGATACAGAGAACCTGCCATTAAATATTATTTAAGACTTGCCAATGCTTCTGCAATTTTCTTTCTAGTGCATATATATATGTGTATATATGTATAGAAAGATCTGCTTTGATGATTGGGAGTGGATTTGCTTTTACCTTTTCATTTATTAGAAATAACACTCATGTAAAAACACTTCCATTTACTCCTCCAGGCATCGTTTTGGTTTTGGGCTATTCTTTCTCATGCGACTGTTCTCAGTGAGGATGGATCCAGTCTCTTGTGCCTGTATGCAGTCAAGATGTATTTAATTTTATGGGGCTGACAGGTGGCCAGACAAATGTAATAGCAGTTCCTGAAAAGTGCCATTCCACCTTTTTAATAGAAATTAGGACAGAAAAAAAAAAAAAATACAGCTGTTTTCATTGATAATGGATTTTCTTCTCTTTTCCTTCTGCCTTTTTTCCTACGCCAAAAAAATGGAGGACAAAGAAAATTCACTCTGCTTTAAAGTTATAGACTCTGACTTGGTGCTGGAGAACTCCACATTTTGCTGTCCTCCCTGTGCCTACACTGAGCGTGAACAAACAGCTCTCACTGATGAACCTGCTGTTAAATTCATACCCAGGTTAAATGTGGACCCATTTAAATTTTAAGTGTTGCTTGGAACCTTCCATTTTGGCCCCAAAGGGTTTGATAATGCAACGGCCTCAGCACCTAAAGCAAACTGCAGGACCACCTTGGTGACTCTCCACTTCCACTGTAGTTCCTTTTTAGGCTGGAGTTTTGTCCTGAATTTGCTTTTAGCAGGAAAGGGCCATGAAAAAATGTTTTCTAAGAGGAAGCAGTGACTTCTTCTGATGTTAGTTATTTATTTATTTAAGTATGAATGCCAGTGCTTCAGAAAACATTTTCAAGAGGGCATAAAAATCAAGGCTTAATTTTTCATCCTTGTAACCTTATAATGATGTTCCTACTGGTTCTTGCTGTTAAATATTTATCAACTGTGTGTTTTCTCTGGTTCCCAACTGCACTGACAACAGGTTTGGAATCACCAAACCACAGCTCAGCTACACTGAAAGGAAAAAAAAAAATAATAAAAAGGAAAATTGAAATGCAAGAAACTGTTAAAGATAAAAGGCTGCTGAAGTGATTCAGTGTATTAGTTGCTGATCAATATCTGGTGCCACTGCTCAGATTTCACCTCGTCGCTGAAGAGCAAATTTCTTGAGTTGAGTCTGCAAGGAGAGAAGAAGGAGTTGTGTTTTTCCAGTGCATGGCCTCTGAAGGAGAGGAAAAGGAGGAATTTAATTTGATTAAAGCACTGTGTAGCTACAATGCAGCTATTACAAGAGACTTCCTTATGGGAAAGGAAGGGTTTCTACACGTGGGTTGCAAGGGCATCAGTAACAAGTCTTCTAAAGGGAAACAGGGCCGGCATAGAATTTAATTGGAGGTAGTGGGTGCTTAAGGTGGTAATTTTTGATAAACTAACAAAATAATACTAGCAGCATTACAGGTTGCTGGAGTTTTCTTTAGATGTGTCTTCTGCCCTGGGTAAATCAGCACCTTTTCCCCCTTACCAGCCTTGCAGCCCATGGAGACGTTTTGGCTGCTTCAGAGCAGCCTCACGTTGCTGCATGACAGAGAAACAAAGCAAAGATTAGCTTGGTAGGTAGGTTGGTGGGACCTGGGTGGATGATGGGGCAAAGTCCTAATGAACCTTCTGTTCATTCTTAAACTCCCTATAATTGAGTTCTTTTTCTCTTGACAGATCTTGAGAACTTCAAAACCAGAACGAGAAGCACGGTCTCCGTCCGTCAGGGCCAGGGCATGGTGCTACTGTGTGGACCACCACCTCATTCTGGAGGTAGAGTAGTTTTCTTCCCTTGCTTTCAGCTGTCCATGGCAATTTGCAAGGTTTTTATTCTCAGGTTATGTTTTGGGAAGCTTACAATGGCACAGCTTAAAGGAGAAGGCTGTGGTGGTGCCAGCCAGACTGAACGGGGGTGCTTAGGGACATGGTTTAGTGGTGGACTTGTCTGTGCTGCGTTAACGGTTGGACTCTGATCTTAAATGTCTTTTTCAACCTAAATCATTTTCTGATTCTATGAATGGGTTGTGCTGGGTGGTCCTAAACGCACTGGGAGATCTCCAGTTGGGTGTCAGTGCAGAGAAAAAACCTCATTTGCCTTCGTAGGAGTGCGCACTTAGTAGATGAGCTGATGCAAACTTAAGCAATACGTATAGAATATATAGAAGCACTGACCAAGGTCTTGTGCAGCTTTTAGAAGCCTCTCTGTTTCTGGCCTCGGTGTGTCTCCTGCAGAAAAGTTGAAGCTTGCTGACATCAGAGCCACTTCTGTGCATCATCTTTTCATTATCATTTGTTTCCCAAGCACTTGCTGTCACTAGTTTTGTCTCCTGGGTACTCGGAGTCCCTCGGCCTGGTCTCACAAGGTGATTTAATTTTGTCGTGTTTTGGGCTTTCCAATTTAAGAGAGATGGGGATCTACTGGAAAGAGTCCAATGGAGGCTGTAAGAAGGATGAAGGGGCTTGAGCATCTCCCCTGTGAAGAAAGGCTGAGGGAACTGGGGCTGTATAGCCTGGAGAGAAGACTGAGAGGGGATCTTATGAATGTCTATAAATATCTGAGGGGTGGGTGTCAAACGGAAGGGGCCAATCTCTTCTCTGCAGTCCCCAGCAGTAGGACAAGAAACAATGGGCATAAACCTTGAGCACTGAAGGTTCCACCTCAACATGAGGAAAAACTTCTTCACTGTGATGGTGATGGAGCCTGGACCAGGCTGCCCAGAGAGGCTGTGGAGTCTCCTGCTCTGGAGACTTTCCAGACCCACCTGGATCTGTTCCTGTGTGGGCTGCCCTGGGTGACCCTGCTCTGGCAGGGGGGTTGGACTCAATGATCTCCAGAGGTCCTTTCCAATCCCCACCATTCTGTGATTCTGTGAATGGCAGTACGTGTTCTTCCTGTTGGTTTTATAACAGTAGTAAAATAATAATAATATATAAAGTAGCAAGTACTGCAGTGCACTTTGCTGCAAAGAGGATGGTGTAAATGTTTAGAAAACACAAACCAGTTCTTTCTGAAGAGCACAAATGAGCTTTAAATGTGCCAGTCCTGTGTTTGTTGGCTGCCTTCCTGAACACGTGTTGCACTGTTACATTTATCTGAAAAAAAGTGTTAGATAGGGAGTCTGTCAGTCAACTCTTCTTGCCAGACACCTCTTCAGGCATGTCCTGCACGTGCCTACCAAGCACCATGTGCCGTGCCACTAACCACCACGATAGACAACCAGCTCTTTTATTGAGGGTCCTTTGGTACGACACAAACAAGCGGTCGTCTTGTGCAGATCTGTGTCCCTTTTAAAGAAATTTGCAATACTGTTTTGAAATCTGTCTGTCCTCATCAGCAGGATGAAAATTGCCTGGCGAGCCATTTGCCGTGAGGCTGTTTTTATTGCTGAGATAGGAGGAGACAAGTGCTTATGGAGCTTCTTTGCTTGCTTCTGACCAGCTGGCAAACAGACGTGCCCACTTAATTTATTCAGTGAGGGCCTCGCTCAACTTTTGCCTTCAGATGCCATTTTTCCTTTTTGTTCAGAGATTATCAGGAGAGTTTCATCAGTTTTTAACTGATGCCTTCTCTCTGGAAGTGTTCAAGGCCAGGTTGGATGAGGCTTTCAGCAACCTGCTCTAGTGGCAGGTCTCCTTGCCCACGGTGGGAGGGTTAGAACTAGATGATCTCTAAGGTCCCTTCCAACCCATTCTATGATCTCAGATTTCTGATATTTGTTAGTTGAAGGTGGTTCTTCAATCTGTGATACCAAGTCCACAAAATTACTCATGATCACAGCATCCAACTTTTGTGAGAGTGGTTCCTGTGGTGGTAATTGTACCCCAAAATTATGTGCCCTCTGGTCTGGATGGACCTTGCCCCTCAGCCCCTTTGACACATGTGATGAGGAAGCTGCCAAAACTGGGTTTCAAAAACCACCAAATACAGGTTGTGGATCAGCCACGAACTCATTTGCAGTCTGCAGTGCTGTGGGTGAAGCATCATTTTTAGCTTCATTTCCATAACAAAAAAAAAAGGAAGGGACATTTGGGACAGAAATGCTTCGTGAACCATAAACCTCATTGATCCAAGTGCCTTGATCGTGAGGCTGACGAGGGGTGTTCACCCTTGTCCTGTCTCAAACTGGTTGTGGTGCACAAAGGTGGACAGTGTCAACAGGCCACATCCAGGAAGGCTGGGTGTAGCTGGATGCTGAGCTGCACTACTCCAAAGAGTTGAGGTGTGAGTTTTTTATACCCTTTTCCAGTTAGAAGAACTAATCCCACCTGCACAGCCTGCTCCTGCTAGCACCCGTGGCCATATGGTGGGGGTAGGATAGGTTTCGGTTGGATCTTGGGAAGCACTTCCTCACCCAAAGGGTGGTGAGGCACTGGAATGGACTGCCCAGGGAGGTGGTGGAGTCACCATCCCTGGAGGGGTTGAAGGACAGATTGGATGTGGCTCTTAGTGCCATGGTCTGGCTGATGTCACAGTGTTGGGTCATAGGCTGGACTTGATGGACTTGGAGGTCTATTTCAGCCTCAGAAATTCTGTGATTCTGTGGTGCTTCCTCCTGTTTCTCCCCAGGGAAGCTGGCTGCTGTCTCCTTAAAGTGCCATGCAAAGATGAGGCAGGAATCGAGCACATTTATCTTTGTCTCCTTAGCAAAGCTTCTCTCTGCCATTACTGAGAGTTTTCTGGTTTGCTCTAAGAAATCTCTGCAGCGGGAACACCTTGCGTGGGGACGCGGTGGCTGGCGGTGGTTCGTATGCCCAGAGAGAAGGAAATCGTGCTACATTTGTTCAGGTGATTCACAACAAAGTTTTGGTCTGGGAGTAGGTACTGATGATACAAAAACATTCCAGAAAGGTGCTGGCAATTTTTTTCCAGTTTGGCATCAGTATGTGGGAAAGAGCATCTTATGGTGATCAGGGATAAACATGTTTCTGGTGCCCAGAAAGGCAGAAAAATGAACGAGTAATTATTTCCCTCAATCATTTGGATGTGAGGTGACTTCCTACGTGCCGACTGTCTATGACCTGCTCTGTTCCAGCTAGAAAATTATCTTAATTGTAGCCAGATACACAATTAGTCTGAATTGATACTATTGCAGTTCTGTAACTGAGCTGAGCTGGAATTGCGCCGGTTGTTGTTTTCTGGTTTGCACAGAGAGTATTTAATGGAAAGCCAAAATAGATCCAGTTAATTCAGACCTGAGACTCTTGTTCTGCAGAAATTAAATCTTCTCTGTGGCAGTATTTTCTCTTTCTTTTCCTTCCTCCCTTTCCTCCTAGGTTAGAAATCAGTGTTTTAAAAGTCACAACTGCAAAGTTAACGCTTCTCAGTCGCGTGCATCGCGTTTCTGTCAGCCAACTGCTTGTCTCCCAGTGTAATCGAAGCTATTTGGGCTCTAGCAGTCACTGCACAATTACCACAGCTATCTCCTGTTCCAGCTCTGGGCAGATGGAGGTTCACAAGAGAATCTCAGATATCACCAGGAAGGAGCTGCGTGTCAGAAAACCGCCGTGTTTCACGAGCAGCTTCCATCCCCAGGGTCCGAGGCAGTGTTTCCAAAGCAAAACTGTAGAGATCAGTTCCTTCCAATAACCCCGTATCCCACCGCTGGGATATAACATTGCAAGGATTTCATGTTTGCAGAGCAACAGTTTAAAGAAAAAGAACAAGGGCAAAACAAAACGTTCAGATTAGAAGTGAAAAAGAAAAGGTCTCGTTGAAAGCGCGAGTGACGTTAAAGTGGAGAAAATGCAATTACTTATCTTGGAATTCCATTTAGGGCAGCAAACCTGACTTCTTCATCCTTGCAAAAAGTGCCTGGGGACATTAATGAGCGAGGCTGAAGTGTAGAACTGTCTGGGAGGGGGGAAAAAAAAAAGTTGTTATTTTTTTTAATTAATTTTCTACTTTATTTTCTATTTTGCATTGAGAAGGACACCTTAAAGAAATAAACAAGAGAAGCTATACAGCTGGTTGAATAAAAGTAAGAGAAACCACACAATCTGTATTAGTGCAAGTAGCCATTGCTTTGAAGAGATGAGGAAGGAGTTTTTATGCTCTTTTCCAGGTAGAAAAAATGGTAAATTAGAAGGGAATGATTTCCTATGCACTATGGGGTCATTGGTCGTCTTGATCTTAAAAATTGGGGGGTTTCACTAAAAAAAAATCTCAATCTACAGCCTTTATCCTTTCAGCTGTAGTTCACTCTAATACTTTGCTACTGGGAAACATCCATATTTAGAGAGCTGTCAGGTAAAAGTGAAATTCTGTTGGCCTATATGCATCAGTTGTTGAGAGGGTTTGTTTGGTTTGGGTTTTTTTCTTCTTAATGATGCCAAATAAAGAGCTTCCAACTATTCAAACATTGCAAGAAATTCACCCTGAAAATCAGTCCTGATGATTACCAAGTCTTTGCAGCATCACAAAATGAGCTGCATGCAGCTTGGCCGCAGTCCGTCGGATAGCACTGTGTATATTATCCCAGTTTTTAGTTTAAAATGAGTTGGGAATATTCAGCATAGGAATCTAGACTTTAGGTTTTCCCCCCACCCCAGCTGCCCAAGATGAAGTGTGTATTTCTTGCAGCAGGGAGTCGCTCTTTTGTCAGGTCGGTGCATCCTGGCGTTGCATTTTGTTAAGCAGCAGAATGATGTGCTCGCCTCCTGTGATGAAGTGCTTGCTGAGTGCTGGAAATTTGGGAAAAATAAATGTTCAGCTGGAGCTCAGGAAGTGGCTGGACTGCAAACTGGGATAAATGCAAATCAGACATTTGCTTCTGTTGTATACTCGGCTCTTGGAGCAGTGGATGCCTGAGGCCTTGAACCCAGTCCTGCTGTATTTATGGGTCCTTGTCTATTTCACATTTTTTTTATTATTTTATTTATTTTATTTTATTTCATATATATTTTATTTTTTACTTTAGTTATTTTATTTACTGGGGGGGTTGGACTTGATGATCTTCAGAGGTCCCTTCTAACCCCTATCATTCTGTGATTGTGATTCTGTGATTTTATTTTATTATTTTAGGTTGGGTTTTGTTTGGTTGGTTTTAATTTTATTTATTTGAGGGGTTGGACTCCATGATCTTTGTCAGTCCCTTCCATCCCCTAACATTTTGTGATGGTTCTATGATTTTATTTTTTTAATTTAATTTTATTTTTTTCCCCACTTGGTGTCCCTGTCCATGGCAGGGGGTTGGAACTAGATGATCTTTAAGCTCCCTTCCAACCCAAACCGTTCTCTGGTTTGTTCACATACATTCACTACATCAGTGTAAGAACTAAGAGAAGCCTACCCAGGTTGTTATCATTTTTCTGAGATAATCACCCTGCGTGTGAAGGATTTTCCCTCATTATTTCCACTGCTTTTTTTTAATCAAAAGCCTAACTGTGGTCGTGTTGCAACCAGTCTACCTGTGAAGCTCTACCGAAAAAATAATGCAAGAGTCAACACTGCTATAGGAACGTGGCACTCAGGGCCCAAGGAACAGCACGATGAGCAGCTGTAGATATTTAATTGGACAAGAGAAAAGTCAAAAATCCTAAAACTCTGCAGGTAGCTAAAATTTAGCTTTGGTTTTGTTGCAACATGAGGGTCCCCATTGCAGCCGCTGGCCGCTACCAGCGTTAACTGGGCAGTGCCCAGTAATTGAATCATAACAACAGGTTTGGAGAAGGGAAGAGCGTCAGAAAGTTTTCATGACTTTTTTGGAGGAGCCTAGTTAAGGTGTCTCAGCATGTCTTAAGCTGAGCTCTATGATTCGGATGCCATAAAACAATGCTATATTGCTGTACATTTTCAAAGCCCTGCTAGATCAATACCATCTGCTATCGCTCTTCAGAAGAGCTGTAGGACTTAATCGATTGCTTGGGGGGGGACAGACAAAACAAAAACAAAACACCCTTTGGTTTGTCTAAAGCGTTTCATTTCGTTGTGGTTTTCAGCCTTTTTATTGCATTTAGATATATCTAGAAACCAGGAGGCATTTCAAAACGTGAAGTGCAGCAGTGTCCAGTTGAAGCTGTTGGTAGAAATGTTTTCCTTTTGAGAGGAGCTCTGCAGGGGGAAAGGGGTTAGCTTGTCTTGTTTGCTTTTTTTTCCAGTGCCATTAATGAAATTGGCAAGATACATTTATTCGTTAAATGAAACTTAATTGAAGCAATCAAATAAAAAGCCTCCAAAACCAAAGCAAACACTCGCCTTGAGTTTCTCAGGGCTCTGAATATAAGTTGAGTTCCATAGGGGATACGCCTGGGAAGTATTTGGAGGTCGCTGTCCTTTTAGCTTTTATCTTCAAATTTCAAGACCAAAATAATCCTTTGTGCCAAATAGTTCTTTTCGTTCAAGTTTGTGGGAACTGATTCATTTGGCTGCCACTTTTACCAGATTTATTTGATCATCGGGGCAGGGTTAATTAATATTTTAACAACTGCGGTTTTCAGATGCCTTTTAACATCTCTGGTATTTCATTGTGAGTCTAGAGATGAAAAAAATGACTATCCTAGAAAGGTGTGCACGTTTCACGGGTTGGGCTGATAGCAAAGCCAGAAACATACAGAGCAAACATGCCCATAAATCCTTTCCCCTCCCTTCTTTAGGATGATAAATGAGCTTGTCTTTTAGGATTTTCTTCATTTGCCCCCTTCCCTTATTTTCTCTTGGGTCGTCTTTAGGAAGATCTATGTACATGATGTTCTCATGACATTTGCCTTCCTGCCCTTGTGGGAAAACCCTATAGGGTTAGAGATTGCGATTTCCAAGTGCTGTGAGAAGTGGTGAATGTACACAGAGAGCTGCTGAAAATGATCTCTCAATTACTCGATGATTTAAATTTCGTGTTCCTTTTGCATTCCCTAGAGGTATGTCTTACTCTGACATCTTTCTGCCCATAGCCCATACCCCCACTCATCACATCTGTAATGTATTTACTCTCATGCCTCCTAATTTATCTCAGTAATCTGTGCAAGAGATAAATCATTTGATGGCTTTTTTAGATAGCCAAGTGCTTAGATATGCAGATGGAAACCTGCTGACGTTTCTGCAGGACGTGTCTTCTCCTGCTCACTTGCTTAGGGTCTCTAACAAAAGCTCCTGGTGACCCAGAAACTGAACCTTCCCAACGTAATTTCTAGTCCTGAACCTCAATTCCCCAGATATCTTGTCCCTCTACTCCTTGCTGTGAGGTCAAGACCTTCCTGAGGACCTGGGAACAGTGTCCCTTTGACTGAACAAAGGCAGGACTTAGAGGATAATAAGTTTTCTGTCTCTGTTCAGTGCCAGTGATCTTGTAAAAACCCATCTTCCCAAAGAGAAGGAAATTCATTAAAGCTCAGTTGTTCAAATAACTCTTTCCCCTCTGATGCCATTGCTCCTGTTGGAAAGGCAGCCGTGGAGCTGTGTCTGTGAGCTGAAATGTTGACAGGGAATTATTCTCACATCTTCTCATGTAATGGATGTGTTCAGGTTTTCTCATTCTCTCCTGCCTTTTTTTTTTTTCCCCGGTAGCTAGGAGAACTTTTAGTTCTGTTACACAGCTTAATCAAGTAGAACTAACTAAATTTTAGCATTTGACAGAAGAGATGGCAATTCTGATTTCATCTCAATCTCAGCCCTTCATGCTGTATGGTAGGTAGTGAAGTATAGACACCAGACATGTTTTCAGAAAGCACTTCACTGATTACAGTGGAGCTAAGACCACTTCTGTGCTCTGCAGAAAAATGATTAGTTCGTGCTTACTTGGCTGGTCAGTTTTTCTCTCCTTCTATTTATTTTTATTTTTTTTAAAGCTATGATGGGCACTATGATGGGTTGGAAACCTGGTTATAAGGATGGCTGCGATGGCTTCTGTTATGGGATGAATGGTTTGAGGGGTTCTATTCGTAAATAATCCATTGCACAAATCCCATCTCATATTCTCTTGCACTTTGAGATGACCCCCTCTGCATGGTACAGAGAGGAAGGGGAGAAAAACTGGGAAAACTAATCAGGACAGTGCAGAAGAAAAAATCTTAGAATCACAGAATGGTGGGGGTTGGAAAGGACCTGTGGAGATCATCGAGTTCAACCCCCCCTGCCAGAGCAGGGTCACCCAGGGCAGGCCACACAGGAACAGATCCAGGTGGGTCTGGAAAGTCTCCAGAGAAGGAGACTCCACAGCCTCTCTGGGCAGCCTGGGCCAAGTTCTGTCACCCTCACAGGAAAGAAGTTTCTTATGCTGAGGTGGAACCTTCAATTGCTCAAGTTTATACCCATTGTTCCTTGTCCTATTGCTGGGCACTACAGAGAAGAGATTGGCCCCTTCCATTTGACACCCACCCCTCAGATATTTATAGACATTAATAAGATCCCCCCTCAGTATCCTCAAGACTAAACAGCCCCAGTTCCCTCAGTCTTTCAAAAAAAAGACAATTATCAGGTGTTTTCATACCATCAGAGCATCAGCATGTGGGGCTTTCACCCCCTGAGCAGCGCTGCTCAACAGGGAGTGCTTTGGAAGAGAGTTTTCTTCAGGTGCCTTCAAGTATTTGTGCCCCTTTCCTCTCCATCCTGTAGCACCAACCTTAACAGTTGTTCCTCTTTCTTCTCTGAAATCTGCCAGGCTGCCTTTTCATTAGTCACTTAGGAAGAATTGATACATTATTAATAAATGTTTAGAGTCGTTGCTGTAACAATGGGAACAAATGCTTCTAACATTCTCCATCAGTGTCCTTACAGTCAACATTAAGCAAAGTTTCTGTTTAAACTTTGGAAAAGAGTCAACCTTGAAAGAGGGAATGGAAAGGGAAGAAATGACTCTAGAAATATCTCACAGCCAAAGAGACCAAGGATGTTTCCACCTAACGACTCCCTAAAAGCAGAGGATTATTTCATTCTACCCAGGCAGCATCTCTGCTGCTGTGTGGTTGCAGCTGGCGTTTCTGCTGGGTGACCAGTTCAGAACAGCTTTGGGCAAGAGCCTTGGAGTGCCTGTTCCCGTAAGTGTTAAATCAGCTTCTTGGTAGCAGATCTTTTTCTTGTGGCACGTTTCTATTCATATGAAATATTTGGAGGAACAGGAAGTTGAATCCTGAAAGTTCTGTTACTTTTCTGGCAGGAGAAGCATTTTCATCCTGGTTCTTACATAGCAGATAACCTGGAACATGTTATGTCCCCACTCCACCACATTAACTACATTCAGCTTTTATTTTCCTGGGGTCTCTCTTAGTGTGGTATGCCCAGAATGTTTTAAAAATAGTGCTTCTTGCATAACCCATATGCCCAGGGCTGAGCTGTTGCTTCTTGTCAAGCAGATCACCAAAGCTCTGAACCACCCCTGCCACCTCCTGATTGAGGCATTAATAGTTTCTCCTCTTTCTCTTCTATCTTAATGTCTTCACAAGCCTTTGCTGGTTGGTTAGATTTGATTCCAATTAGTGGGAAACTAATTTAGAGAGGAGCATCTCACAGCAACATGGTTGTAAACGTTCCATTTCTCCAGGAAACCAAGCAAAAAATCTGCTAAGCTGGGTGCAGGTTGGTTCAGCTATTTGTCAAAATGCTGCAAGGTCATTGAGCAGCTTTTCAGGGATTGCTCCAAAAGTTGGAGTGAAAATATGAGCAGGTAAACTGTTCCTTAGGGCTAGGAAAGAAAAAGAAGAAAGAATCAGAGAAGCATTTTGCATTAGCCCTGCTCAGTGATGCTTTTGACATATCTGAATGTGGCAACAGCAGGGGGGGGTTGGCGTTGGCCGACGTGGTCTGTGAGGCACCAGGAGGTGTTGCAGACCTCTGGTTCCCGGGGCAAGAGATGAAGGTGGTTGTGCATGGCCAGTTCTATGTGTAGGATGCAGGGAGTGGCTCTATTTCCAAACAAACAGGGAAATGCTGCTGCAGTAAGGTAGATGTTTCCCACGAGCTGGGGCTCAGCAGCTCCTGGAATAGGAAAACGTGAAATTGAAACAGGGTTTGTCTACATACTGCTCACTGGAGGAGGACGCAGCGTGCGTATGGGAGATGTGCGGGAGATGGAGAAGACCGCGCAGAGCAAACTGTGTAGCATCAAGAATGTCTGAATCTGTTGCCAAGTTTTCCTCTTAATAGTAGCTGCCACTCACCCGTCCCCACGCAGTAGTCAAATTCCCACGTCCAAAGAAGTGTCAACATTTCAAAAGTGATTTCCAAAGCATAAGCTGTTGAGCTCAGAGAGCCTCCGAGTGACTTATCTCAGGCCAAGAACCAGAAAATAACTTCTCCAAACCTGCCAATTCCTAGCACCTTGTAGCGTAACTCGGAGGAGAGGTCCCAGTTCAGGAGAAGTGGAGTGATGCTCCTGGAAACTGTGGCTGGATCTAAGCAGCCTTGGCAGCATTTCTTCTTGACAGCCCCAAATCCACTCGAGGTATCTCTTCCTGTAGCAGCGTTACAGAGAGCGGGTGAGTCGGACAGGGGGCTTCCTCGCCAGCTCTGGGAGCAGCAGGAGAGCATAATTCTTCTGCCTCTGGTTCCACGTGTTGAAGATTATTACAGTTCAGCAAAAATGAGTTTCATTAAACTTAAAACTGGGCCTATGAAACTCTCATTTAAATAAGAAGTGATTGAGAGCTGTAACTTCCCCTTAAAGTGCATCTCCCATCATTTATTTTTTATACTATGCCACAGTCACGGTTTAAATTATTAAAAGCAAAAAAGTAAAAAGCTTCTCAGGAGATAGAAATGGATTAGATTAAAATTAATCTGACATAATCCTTTCTCTGAAACTGCTGAGTCAGTCTGTGCATGCATTTTTATCAACATATTTGAGGATAAGGGATGATGATAAATTCTTCCCTAATTTGGGAACACTTCAGCTGGATATTTCTGACAGCACAGAAAACACTCAGTGCTGTTCTAATTGAGAAATTAATGAAATCACAACTGACACGTGGCAAGATCAGTTTAGATTTAGCTAATTTAGGCCCCTGAGCTGGTGCCTGTGACCTGTTTCAGCAGGGATGGGTTTCTGTGAGCAAGAGTTGCAGAATAGGGTCCCCGTTAAGAACAGGCTGTGCCAAAGATGTTCAGACCCAAATTTCCAGCTGTCCTTTGTCATTTATCACCTTGAGCATCGGTACCACCGCAAGCTTCCTACCAGACACCTACTGTGACACGTTCGTGCCCCAGCTGGGCTGTTAGAGGCAGGGAGGTAGGATGTCTGGAGAACTAGAAGGGAAAATACTCAGCTCTCCAGTAAAGACCTTGGAAATACCGAAATAATAAGGAACATGACATTAATGGATTTTTTTATTTATCAGTGACAGCTCATGGCATCTTTAAAAAGGAATCATCTGCGAGCTAGTCATGTGGTTTATTCCCCTGTTCAGCTGCAGTCGCTGCTAAATGAAGATTGAAATGGTATTGAAAGGGGGTAGAGCCAGCAGGCGCTGGCTAAAGATGAGTGAAATCTGTCGTCTGACAGCATTCGGTCAATAGGCATTTATCGAGAGTTGTAACATCTCGTGATCTCTTTATAAAATAAATTAGAGATCTGAGTCAAGCTCCCAGGCTCTGCTAACCGTGTTGCAATCACCCTTCTCCTCCCAACCCAGCTTCAGCTGGCCTCTCCCTGCAAAGCTCTCGGCAGCAGCTAGTGATGCTGAGCTACTTGCAGCTCCCTGGTGATGGTCACGGCAGAAAGCGTGTTACTGATGCAAGCACAGCATTGATGTAGCTCCCTTTTTGCAATCAAATTTGGGGTTCCAGATCCTTGAATGTATAGGAATGCTTTGTTTAAGTCACTAGGCTGGAATAGACCTCCAAGATGATCAAGTCCAGCCTCGGACCCAGCACCCTAACATCAGCTAGTCCTGGCTCCATGAGCTGTATGGGGGGGATATTTTGTTGTTGGGAAATCAATTGGGGGTATTGGTTTGGGCATATTCTGCTACCTGGTATATATAGAAGATCCAAATGTGCAACCATGATGTTGTTTTCAGCTGTTAGATATCAAAACACTGTCTCTTTATCAAATAAGTGAAGAGAATAGTTTTTTTTCTGGTGTACTGCAGGCAAGGTTCACAGTATCACGTAGCAGGCAGAGATCTCCCCTAAAGGACATACCACCCACACTGCTTGGCCAGGTATTTCAACCTTGGAATTCATTATTAATTCGCTGCAGTAAGAAAATTCTCTGCAAACTAACTTTTTTTTTTTTTTTTTTTTTGTTAAAGATTTCATCTAATCTCTCATAGCTACAGTAAGAAGCTGATCAAAGGTAGTGAAAGCTGGTATTAAAGGATTAGCCAGGTCACATTGAAATATGTTTTAAAACAAGCCCAGGGACCTTTAGCTTTACTGAAGCAACTGCACCCAAAAAAAAAAAAGATTTTTTTTAAATTTTTTTTATTTTTTTAATACTCTCTCTGACTTTAAACAGAAAACAAACTGGTGGATTAAATCTTTGAGTCATTCCTTACAGTGATCTGTGTAGCACTTTAGTTAGGAGAAGCCTGGAAAATATAAGCAGCAATTGAATCTCACACGGCAACACGATGGTGTGGAGGTAAAAATAACACCAGGCACAGGTTCAGGTTAGAGGTTGTCCTGCTGGAAGGCAGCTTCATGGAAAAAGACCTCGGAGTCCTAGTGGATAGCAGGTTCTCCATGAGACAGCAATGTGCCCTTGGGGCCAGGAATGCCAATGGCAGCCTGGGGTGCATTAAGAAAACTGTCTGGCGTGTGTAGGGAGGTTCTGCTCCCTCTCTACTCTGCACTGGTGACACCACACCTGGAATACTGTGTCCAGTTTTGGGCTCCCCAGTGTGAGACAGGGACCTATTGGAGAGAGTCCAACAGAGGCTATGAGGACGATTAAGGGACTTGAGCATCTCCTTTATGAAGAAAAGCTGAGGGAACTGGGGCTGTTTAGTCTTGAGAGGAGAAGGCTGAGAGGGGATCTTATGAATGACTATAAATATCTGAGGGGTGGGTGTCAAATGGAAGGGGCCAATCTCTTTTCTGTAGTGCCCAGCAACAGGACAAAGAACAATGGGTATTAATTTGAGCATAGAAGGTTCCACCTCAACATGAGGAGGAACTTCTTCACTGTGAGGGTGTCAGAGCCTGGAACAGGCTGCCCAGAGAGGTTGTGGAGTCTACTTCTCTATGATAAAAATCAGTGTGCTCATCAGTTGGTGCACGTGCTCAGCTTACGGCATATTTACTGGCATTTGATATAAGTAGCAGCCTCAGTCCAGCCCCACCTTATCTTTGGTTTTTTTTCTGGCCGTTATCTCCTCTCTCTCCTTTCCATTTGCTACTGAGAGTATCTGCTATGGAGGTGCTTTATTTCTGCCTGTCAGGTGGAGATGAGTGTTTCTTTGGAAGGATGTTGATGCCATTCTGTGGACCATACCATTCTTCTTCTTCTTTTTTCTTACTGTAATTTCCTCATTGAAAATAACTTACAGAGATCACACCGTACAGATCTATACGATACTCCATGGGAAAAGCTGTGAAATCATCCAGGCCTAAATCAGTGCCATAGGAGACCAAACATGCATCTCCTGGCTTCCAGAAGTACGGTGTTGCGTGGTTAGTAAGGGTGAAGGTTGTAGCAAATCTAGTGATATTTACGCACTTGTGAGTGCTTTCTGCACTGCTGCTCTTCGTTAAGGTTGGCTCGATGCAGTTACATGGCACAAGCCATTGCACTCTTGGTAAGATTTTTCCTGAAGTCTTTATTTCTCCAGGAATCAACTGCCATGACTACTCGGGTGTTCTCCTTTATGCTGAGGGTGATGGTGTTTCATTCCATGATTGCCCATCTGATATTTTCTCATTCCTTAGCACACATAAGCTTCCAGTTCATCATTTCCTTCTTCAGTGGACCAGTATCTCACTTAATGGGCCCAGACACCCAACTTTGAGTGTCCAGAGTGTCATCATTGGTTGGTGCAGTTGTAAGTTGCATCTCCACAGGGAAGTGGCATGGCCAGCGTGACTGACCCTTCCCACAAAGCCTGGTCCAGGAGCAGCCAAGTCATTGCTGGGTTGAGCCTAACTCCAAAAACTTAACATTTAAGCCAGAGGTGCATGAAACAGTGTCATCAAATCTAATCCTGGGCAAGGTTCACCATTTTCAGAACCTGGTTCCCCAAAGGTACCGTAAGACCTTATGACAAATACAGGTTGCGTTGGGTTGTGAGTTTTCTTTTCAGGCAAGACCAGGCTGAGCTGTAAATTTCTATAAGACAGTTTATGAAGTTTGTCAGATAAAAAAAAACCAAACAAACAAAAAAAAAAACCCCATCTATTTTCTTCAAGAGGTTGCCAGCTTGCCACATTAGATCGGGGCAGGGGGTACAGGAGGGTGTCTGCTGCCCATCAGTTGTTTTTGAAATAGGTTTGTGTATTTAACTGTAGTAAATAAAACAGCACAGGACTCGCTCTCATAACATTTTCCATTCAGTCAGAGATAAAGGCTGCTGTTGATTTTTCTCCCTGAGGGAACTTGGAGTTAAAATGTGGTGAGGATCCCCGGCAGTACGGTGCAGCGGTCGTTAACGTTCCTGGTGCCATGGCAGCCGGCGTAGCCAGCCATCGACTGGGGCTGGAAGCTGCTTGCGAGAGATAAGCCAGGTCAATTCTGTACAGCCATCAAATATTTATTTCAGAGATACAGAAAAAAATGGAGATGCAGCAGATAGAGGTGAATATTGATTAGGCTTCAGGTAATGAAGACCTTTCACCTTTTTAATTACCCATATGCGAAGCTCTACATACTGGGCGAGCACGGAGTCAAGGGGCTGGGAAGCAGCCAGAGCCCCACATGCATTGCAAATTACTCTGAGGCTGAGTTTGACACAGAACTTGGCTGATTTGTACATTTTTCTTCTTCTTAGACACTTCTGATTCGTTAATGAACATGCCATACTCATGCATGTGCAGCTTTTCTGTTCCCATAAACCAGCTCTCAACAGACACGCCAGCACAGTGACATTTATGGGAATAATTCTCTCCCTCCAAGTAGAAATGGGCCACTTGTCGTTACCGGTGGCACATGGTGAGGAGATGCCAGCAGTGAAGCCTCTGGTACAGTCCCATTTCCCTGCTGGTGCGCGTTGCGCCCTGTCAGACCGCGTCAGAAGTTGCACACTTGTCATTGGAGGTTTTTGTACACTTGCCATTGGAGGTTTTTGAGAAAAAGTTTGGAAACCCTCAAGAGATTTCATGATCACAATGCTTCAGTGATCACAGTGACCTCGCAATGTCTGTTCAATGCCTTCCACGATTTCATGTCTTTACGATGATTCCCATCGTCACCACTGACAACAGCGACTTGCGGCTCTTTCACGCTGTTCTGAGTCAAATTCTGGAAACCAATTCACTAATACTAGCGAAGATGAAGGGCACGTGCTTTTTTCCTGTCCCACCTGGCATGTTCTCTGTAGGCAAAGACTTGACAGGCAGGCAGCTGAGTCACTGCATCGTCAGGTTTAGCCGAGATGAGGGTTCATCCAAAAATGTTCTTGTTAATAACTTCAGATTAATCTTGTTCTTTATTCGTTAATCTTTTAATCAAAACTTGCATTCGAGGCACAGGAGCTGTGGTGTGAGGTCATTGGGAGGCCCTGTGTGATGGAGAGGGCAGAGCGCAGAGTCAAGAGGAGAATTACTGAGTGATGTTTGCGTCACTCGTTGATTCCTTTAAATTATTTGGTAACTATTTAAGAAGAGAAGATAAAAAAATTGATCCAAGGGTGAGAAAAGGTCTGACAGCTCACAAAAATATGTGTACAGCACGTAATTCATGTAGCTTTAAGATTAAAAGAAAACTGTGAAAGAGAAAATTGATCAAGAACTCCAAAAACCACGGTGCCAGTTGCCAGCAGATGACTGGTATGGGTGGAGAGGAGCCTCGGTGGGTTGGGTAGGGCCACATACATGGTACATTTTGCCAGGGATTCACATTTCCCTGTTAATTCTTTTTCCTCTTCCCCAGGGTGCTCACAGACAGGATGTTGTGGTGCATTGAGCTCGTTTTGTATTATTCATGGGGCCGTTGATTGCTTAATCAAACCGCGGTGACATTTGAAATTATGAACGTCCCCTACAAGCAGTCAGCAAAATGTAGTAAACAAGCTGAGAATCCCAAACGAATTCACAGGACACTCATCAGATAATCAGTTCTGCTTTATTGTTGCCTCAATTTACCGTAACCATCAAAACACCCTGTTAGTACCACTTAGAAATTTAAATACCAAGGCATGCAGGCAATCAGAGAAAAAAAAAAAAACAACCACAGGTCTACAAATTATTCCCCCAAAACTGGTCTTGTGTGATGTTTATACAACACTGCTGGTGATGGAGGCGTTCTCCACTTGGGTGTAGTCATCAAGGTGTACGAAGGTGCTGTGAGAGGGGTGTAAGTTGCATGTGATGGGGTTGGTACCACAGTCATGTTGTGTCGGGGTGAAGTCTTGCAACAGACACAGGTGGCTGAAGCTACAGGTGGCCAGGTTTTTCCCTTGCTCCCATCAGGGTGAGATTGTCTTCTTTCTGTATATGTGAAAATTACGTCTTGGCCAGACTTGGATGTGATGTGTTGTGAATGGTTTTTATGGACTGGATGAGGTTGGGTGTACTGGGTATGGCTGGGGGGTTGTTGGGCAAAGTATTGTTGTAGTATCTGAATATATCAAATCAATAGCAAGTGTGAATGTTTGACACTTCCTAGCCTGGAGTGCAGCAAATGATGGAAGGTGAAGAAGGGCAGGGCTCGTAGAATCACAGGATGGTAAGGGCTGGAACGGCCCTCTGGAGATCATCTGGTCCAACCCCCCTGCTCCAGCAGGGTCACCCAGGGCAGGGGGCCCAGGGTCACAGTGTCCATGAAGGTCTGGAATCTCTCCAGAGAAGGAGACTCCACGATGGGTGCATCAGCCTCTCCAATGGAAAGTTGGATTGCATCAGGCACAGAACCAAGAAAAGTGCATCTCTACTAAATCACTTAAAAGCAGAATGTTAGATCCAGCACTTCATGACCCCACACCTGGAATACTGTATCAAATTTTGGGGTCCCCACTTTAAGAGGGACAAGGATCTACTGGAGAAAGTCCAGTGGAGAGCTATGAGGATGTTTAAGGGACTTGAGCATCTCCCTTATGAAGAAAGGCTGAGGGAACTGGGGCTGTTTAGTCTTGAGAGGAGAAGGCTGAGAGGGGACCTTATTTATGTCTATAACTATCTGAGGGGTGGGTGTCAAATGGAAGGGGCCAATCTCTTTTCTGTAGTGCCCAGCAATAGGACAAGGAACAACGGGTATGAACTTGAGCATAGAAGGTTCCACCTCAACATGAGGAGGAACTTCTTCACTGTGAGGGTGTCAGAGCCTGGACCAGGCTGCCCAGAGAGGCTGTGGAGTCTCCTGCTCTGGAGACTTTCCAGACAGATCCACCTGGATCTGTTCCTGTGTGGGCTGCCCTGGGTGACCCTGCTCTGGCAGGGGGGTTGGACTTGATGATCTCCAGAGGTCCCTTCCAACCCCTACCATTCTATGAGCAGTTGCACTGCAACACTTGAGGGAGTAGCTTCTCTTCAGGGGAAACTTCTCGTGACTTTACTGTTGCTGTCAGCTCCAATGAAAGGGCCTCATCTGTGATGGGTAAAGCAGATGTATGGAGTAAAATAGACAGTGGAGCTTCAGTGCTTCCCTTCTTTCAGAATAAATTGCATTTAATGAATAAATTAATTAAAAGGAATCCTAATTCTAACAGAAATGCCTCATCAAGGAAAGTGACAACCTAACTCCTGGAGCTGTATTCGCTGCCTCTGGATCTAAATTGTCATTTATAACGTACCAGGGTGAGCCTCACCTATCATTCCAAAACATCTCAAAATTACAGACTGCTCTTCCAAAATCCTCTACCCACTGCAATTATAGTTTGGGTTGCCTGGGACTGTTAGGAAGGGGGGATTTTCTTAATTTCCTTAATTTTGTATTTGTTTCTTGTTGTGTGTAACGAAACCTAATTTTTGTCCACCAGGATTTACAGGAAATGCTGCAAATCTTTTGTTTCATACTGAAAAGTAGTTCCCACCTGTCCAACTTCAGAGTGACACAATGGGTGACAACATAGAAATTATAGAGATGGAAACATAGAATCCTAGAAATGTCCGGGTTGGAAGGGACCTCCAGAGGTCATCCAGTCCAACCCCCCTGCTGACAGCAGGGACATCCTCAGCTGGAGCAGGGTGCTCAGAGCCCTGTCAAGCCCCTCCTTGAATGTCTCCAGTGATGGGGCCTCAACCACCTCCCTGGGCAACCTGTTCCAGTGTCCACCACCCTCATAGTAAAGAGCTTCCTTATTTCTAATCTAAATCCCCTCCTTTCTAATTTAAGCCCATTACCCCTCGTCCAGTCACTCCAGGCCTTTGTAAACAGGCCCTCTCCCACATTCTTGTAGGCCCCCTCCAGGTACCGGAAGGTGGCTGTTAGGTCTCCTCAGAGCCTTCTCTTCTCCAGGCTGAAC